>KZ508369.1:0-12308 GCA_002844005.1 Limosa lapponica baueri | reverse complement strand
GATGGGCAGGAGCTTCAGTTTGGAGTAGAACAAAAATGTCTTTGAGGGTTTGGAAAATAATGCAAAGAGGCAAAATATCAATTATTGATAGAGTGCTGTTTGCATCCCTAGAGGAAGTGCACGAAGTGATGGGTGGGGTGGAGGCAGACAAATTCTCCCCAAGGGCTGCACAGAGCTAGCAGGGAGACATGGAGCAGGGTCCTCCAGGGAGAGATGCTGCCTCATGATGGGATGCTCCAGGAAATGTTGCAGTCAAACAAAGTTTCTTGGCCTGAGGATGGAGTCACTTGGCAAGACACTGAGGCCCCTTTTCTCCAGGAGATCATGAACTGCTCCCTGGACCCTCATCTCGAGGACACTATCCACCTTCCTTTCCCTTTGCTCATCATTTCCAGACTAGATTCAACTTCTGCCACATCTCGATGTGGCCAGACCTCTGCATCCCTCTCTGCTGCAGCCAAGGGAGCCCAGCTCAGCCCAGGACCTGCTCTTTAAGTGTCTGACACCGGGTGGGCAAAGCCCCCATGGCCATCTAACATATCAGGACACGTCTGAAAACAAATGGAGAGTGGCACGTTCATTGCATTTCTATTGATTTGACTTTTGCTTTGGGGTCTGTCCCCCAAGAGAGAGGCGAGAGCTCCTTTCCTAGATCCCACAGGTCAATCCAGTTCTTACACTCACAAAATACCTCCTCTTGTTTTGGTTGAAAGAGCTTCAAAGATTTCAGGTCAGGTTTGAATAAAATTTGGGTTTTTTTTAGTATTTCTGTGAATATCCTTCTTGTCCAGAAAATACTTGCAGTTGTCCAGCCAGCCCCAAGATGCAGCTTCGCTGGTCCTTGCTCTGGTAGGGTTTATTGCAGTGCAATTCCTGGGGAATTAATTCACTAATGAAGGCAGGCCACTGTTAATGAAATGAAACTGGAGCCAACGTGGTAGGAGGAAAGGAGGCCAACCTGACATGAAGCTCATCTGCATTACGAAGGCAGCAAGGAAAAGCAGCCAGATCTAATTGGAAATCTCTAGACAAAAGTGTTTTGATCTCGGAGCATTTTGGGTTCTGCTCCTTTTTTCTGGCTGTATCTTTGCTTCAGATCTTTCAGTGTCCTGGAGGCCACTGGGTGGGAAAACTCAGATGTTGGTGTTCACAGCTGCTCAGAAATGTGAAGCTTAGAAACATGAAGTGTCTCCTGACTTCTGTAAGGGACAATCTCAGCCGTGGCTCAGGGCTGGGAGGAGAAGGTCCCCGGGCACCCACACAAGGTGGGAAGTGCTGCAGAAGGGACACTGCATGACAGAAGAACCCTGATCATGTCTCCTTTCTCACCTCTAACCCTGGATGTGAAAAGTTTTTTCCTTCTTCAGTCTCTTGTTTTGACTTTTTTCGCCACAGAATCACAGAACAATATGGGGTTGGAAAGGACCTCTGGAGATCATCCAGTCCAACCCCCTGCCAAAGCAGGGTCACCCAGAGCAGGTTGCACTGAAGGGCGTCCAGATGGGTTTTGAATGTCTCCAGAGATGGAGACTCCACCATCTCTCTGGGCAGCCTGTTTCAGTACTCTGCTACCCTCACAGGAAAGAAGTTCCTCCTCATGTTTAGATGGCCCTTCCTGTGTTCAAGCTTGTGCCCGTTGCCTCTTGTCCTGTCACTGGGCACCACTGGAAAAAGACTGACCCCATCCTCCTGACACCCTCCCGTTAAGTATTTATAGGTGTTGATCAGATCCCCCCTCAGTTTTCTCTTCTCCAGACTAAAAAGACCCAAGTCCCTCAGCCTTTCCTCATAAGTCCCAAGTCCCCTCATCTTCGTAGCCCTCTGCTGTCCCCTCTCCAGCAGTTCCCTGTCCTTCATGAACTGGGGACCCCAGAGCTGGACAGAGTACTCCTTCCCTTCAGATCTCTTTTGCACTCCATTTAGGTAAAAACCCTAAGTTCAAAATCCTGAAGGTTATCAAGGATTTGAAGGTGTATTAAAATACCTAAAAAGGTCTGCTAGAATTGGCATAAATGCCTCTTAGCACCAACGTCCCCCTTGCATCATTTGACCATGTCTCCTATTTGTTAACATCCCTCCTACCTGACAGTTGGGAGCTTGGTGACTCTTTGGGGTGAAACACCAGCTGCCCAGACCTTCACACTGCTGACAGCATCCACTGAGCAACTGCAACAAGTCAACACCAGTGATGGGCCCATGTTGTCTGCAAACACGGCTGGAGCTGTTGGATGGCTCCTCGCACGAAGGCATTTCACACCCTCCTGCGTCATCCCAGCAACTCTTGCAGCCAGGATGGGGTTGGCAGGTGACAATGACACAACCATGGAGGTGATGTGAGAAAACATCTCCTGGGCAGAGGGGTGTCAACACCATTTCAGCACGTTGCTCTCACGGTCACTTCACTTCTGGTTTTCCACCTTGGAAGAAATGTGGGGTTGTGACAGCTGGTGGGTGGTGACCATGTGAGTGGTGGCCTTGGGAGGGACAGATGTCAACCAACATTGACCAAAGTTGGTAGCTGGATGGAGCTCTCCATAACAGCCTGTTCCCACAAAAGCTCGGAAGGGAGGAGACTGGCCCTATCAGCATCTCCTCTAGGATGCATGGGGGATTGTTCTCATCCCAAAATCCCAGGGTTGTTGCTTGTCAGATGCCAGCTGGCAAGTAAAGCTATAAAAAACTGGTCCAAAACCCATGGAGAGTCTTTCAGGTGAGCCAGAAGAGTGTGTTCTTCTGCAACAAGGACATTGATGTTGGTTGGTGGTGGAGCCCCAGTCCTGCACCAAAATAGCCCAGCAGCCTCCATCAGCACAACATTTCCAGCCTGACATTGATGTCCTACCACAGAGACACTGCCTAGCGCTCCAAAGGGACCAGGAGGACCAAAGGTGCCCTGTGCACTGTCCCCTCCCAGCACCTCTGCTTGGTTGGCCTGCAAGAAATTGGAGCTGTGGGAGAAACCTGAGAAGTGCCAGCAGGCCCCTGGGACAAGAGGGGACAGGGGGACATGGTGGGAGAGGACAGGCCAGGTGGCTGCGGCAAGGTGGGCTCCACTGCCCTGGCCTCCAACTCCTCATGTGACCTTGAGGAACTGATTTAAAAGGAGCTGAGGAGGAAAATCCCTGCCTGGCACCATACCCACCTCTGTTTGCTCAGGGTGAGTGAGAGCTCAGCTGGAGGGGACAGTTGGGTGAGGACAATGTTGGGTTTTCTACAGGTCACGCTTTTGGTGGGGCTGCAGTGGGTTCCCATGGCAGGAGAGGCACCAATGGGAACAGACACCTTTTACCCACCACCCATGTGGTAGGGGCTGCATCCCAAATGTCCACCTAGAACCTCTTTGGTACCCATGGAGACAGAGCCCCGTTTAGGGCTGCCCTGCTCCCATCATCACCAGCTGCCCCAGTCTGGAGCACATACTGGGACAGCCCTCTTCAGGGGGAGAAGGGTGCTCAGTGCTCCCTGAACCTTGTGCTGCAAGGAGAGGATGGGGGCAGGAGGTCCAACACTGGGAGTCTCCGAGGAGCTGCAGGGATGGATGTCCCTGATGGGTGCCAGGTCCTCCCTGCCATGTTGCTGCAGGTCCCCTTGTGTGAAATGAGATGTGATTTTTGGAGGTCACGGCTGCCACTGCAGCTGGAGCAGCACTCTGTGGAGGAGCAGAGCAAGGCTGGGACCATCCCCCCGAGGGTCAGAGAAGGATTTTCTCCCCATATGGTGTCCTTTCTGCTTGGCATCAGCCTTACGAGCAGCTGGCACATTTCGAAGCCCCATATCCCAGCCCAGACGAGGTGACCTGGAGTTACAGCAGCTCAGCACCCCAGGCTCAGCAGAGAGAGGTGTTGGGCATGACCAACCCTCTTCTTTGAGGACCTCTGCTCCCAAAACACTTTGGGTCTCCTCCACTGCAGCAAGAGGAGAGCGTACCACACCACGAGAGGCTGCTTAGTGCAAACCTGGTCCAAAGCCACCAGGAGGGAGGCCAAAAGCATGTGGATGGGGGTGTATAGATCCGTAAGGGTTGTGTGGTGTCACTGAAGTTCCTCCTGGCCCAGGCTGTGTCCAGGGTTTGGTTTTACCATCCTAAAATGGTAGGTCTCTGCCTAGGAATTATTCTGCTACAAGTGACTGCAAAGCACAAGCAGCTATGGCCGGGTGAAGCAGCTGACAAGGCCACCAAATGTTTCTAACTGCTTTTAATAGCCAGTAATTCTTTAATGGATGAAGGCGAGGGTGATTATGAGGCTTATGAGAACAAATCCATCCTGCCAAAATTGACTGGTCCCCACACACCGAGACACGGCGTCCCCAGGGCTTTGGTGAGTGCTTCGTTTAGTGGTGGGTGAAGCTGGAGCTGGCCACAGCTCCAGCAAACAACAGGAAAGTGACAGAAAAAAGGAGGTTTTTGTGCTTTGAGCTTTGTCAGAAGGGGTTGTGCAGGGACCTGGGCCATTTGCAGCCTTCCTGGACCCCAGACAGGGTCTGAGGAGATGGGGAGATGCTGCTGCCTTGCTGTGGGTTCAGCCTGCCCTGACACATCTACTGGGACCTTGGAGGCACCTGGGATCCCTGAGGGATGTGGGCATATCCATCAGTGGCCCTAGGAACACAAGCATCCCCACAAGAAGAAGGGGACATAAGGAACAAAAGAGATTTATGGGCTAAAATGCCTGGAAATGGGGAATGATGCTTCTACAGGGTAGCCAGGCTGTGCCAGGGCATCTTCACCCCAGACTGGCCGTACAAAACATGAGAGTCCCTCAGGGATGTCCATCCAGCAGATGGCTACAAGTGTGGGAAGAGGTGTACTCCCCCGGCTCCAGCAGTCCACAGTGTGGACCCAGAGGCCAGACACATCCCCCCCCACCTCTGCTACTCTCTTGATGCCACCAGCCTTGGTGGGACCAACGGCGGGGACCCAGAGGTCAGACACATCCCCCCACCTCTGCCGCTCTCTTGATGCCACCAGCCTCAGTGGGACCAAGCCTCAAAGAGCACACCACAGCTCAGCCCACCTTGAGCTTGGCATCTCCTGTGGGACAGCATCACCCGCCGCCCCATGAGGCTGCTTAAGGGCTTGTTTCCCCAATAGTCATCCACATGCCCACACTGGCCATCTGGTTTTTGAGTGTAAACCTGCCATATTTTGGGTTCCAGCTAGAGGATGGAGTTAAATCTTTGCTTGCTGAGCCAAAGAGTCTTATCACATCTCTGATCCCTGGGACGTTAGAAGCAGCCACAACATCTCACCAGCCTGGATGATTTCATGGCCAAGCAGTCTGACCCCCCTCCTGGGGCTGCTCCTGGCCTTTCTGGGGAAGGAGCTGCTGGCTGGATCTCTGCAACCTGCTTCGCTGGGGATATCTGTGCTTCTGGACTCCCTGGGCTCTGGTGATGAATCACAACCCATTTTTGGGAACAAACCACAGGCTTCCAGTAACTGCAGAGCTGCTTTCCAATTACTTGCCCAGTTGTCCTCATCTCAGAGGTGGGATGTCAGTAACTTCCATGGTGGCTCCATGGTGGCTTCCCAGTGGCTCCCACCTTGACAGGGTGCTGCAAGGGGAAGGGGGAGCACTGCGGGGGGATGGAGATTGCAGGGAGAAGGGATGGAAAGCACGGGGATATCGCAGACGTCCTTGCCCTTCAGGCTGTGCCCCGCGTTCCGGGGGGGGACACTGCTGTTGTCCAAAGAAGGCAAAGGAGCGCATGTTGTCCAGCGCTTCTCACTGAGAGCGGCAATTTTTCCCACATCCCTCAAGCAGCATCCTTCACCCCAGCAGCAAACATAAATCCTTTCTGCACATAAAGTTAATCTTGTTTTCAAGCTGGGCTCGGTTTACAGCCTGTGGCTGGATCCTGACACGTCCAAGTGCTCTGTCACTGTGTAAGCAGTGATTCTCGGTGAGGACCACTCACCCCATGCTCAGTCCCTCATCCCAAATGTGGGTGGGTGGGTGGGGGTCAAGCAGGGGGCTGGGGACACCCAGGGCATCCAATGCCTGATGGAAATGATGATTTAATTTCTGCCTATCAGGGAGTGCTGCGCTCTAAGCCCAGGCAGACCCTCCATGCCCCAAACGGGCACCCAAAGGGTGCTGAGTACCCACCCTGGGGTGTCTGTGTTCTGGACGTGTCACCCCTGTGACGCTGTGTGACAGTCCTGAATGTGTCCCTGGTGTCCCTGCTCAATGGGGTACCAGTTGGACTGAGCCACAGATTTGGTCCCTGCTTCCTTATGGGGTAAGAGGGAGGATTTGGGCTCCCACACCCAGGTGGCTCCAGGGCTCCCTCCCAGTTCCACCATGTGTGGTCACAGCCTTCCAGGACTTTCTTGGATCCCTGGCTTCTCCCTCCAGGACCCTGAAGTAGGTGTGAGGGAAATGATTTAACACTGTTGGCAAGAGCTGCAAAATCATGAAACGAGATGCAGAATCTCAGAACTAGGGGGAAAAAATGTGATGTTCTTGTCTTTTGGCTCCTGGTTTCAGGCAGCAGCATTTTTGAGCGTTTCTCTGCAGTGCAAAGCATGAGAAGTGCTGCCTTAAAAGAGAAAAGAATCAGAAGTTGAGATTCTTCTACAGCACCAGGACTTTGGAAATTAGGGCATGAGAGAGGAACAGCCCAGTCCTGAAGAGATGGGGGTGAAATTATGAAATCTGGCTACATCCCTGATGGACAGCCTGATGGGGGTGACGGACTTGGTTTCAGTGCTACCCCTGTGCAATAAACTTACTGGATATTTTTAGTGTTTATACAGTTTTGCTGTCAAAAATAGAAATTTGTTAGGCTACGATCTCCTTGGAGAGGAGTATGGGTCTGAGTCTGAGGGTGGGTCCCTCATCTCCCCATCACACGGCTGAGCCCCTGCTGTGCTGGGAGCAGCCCCACCTCCAGCAGAAGGCAGTTTCTGCAGGGCAAGAAGGTTTCAGGAGGAGCCACTCAAAACCCACCCGCACCCCTCTCTGGACAGTGTGCTGGAGGTGTTTCTCACCCAGCATCATGGTGGGGAGATCACTGTGCTTGGCCAGGACTCTCAGGTAATCTGCCCTCGCCACACCAGACCATCACCCTGTGGATGTGGCCACCTCAAAGGCTCTCACACATCAGCCTTGCCCCTGTTATGGCCATTAGCCAGGAGCTGATTCCCCACGCCTGGCTCAGCAGCTGATCCTGCGTGTCCCTGCGTGTTCCTGCCTGTCTCTGTGTGTCTCTGCATGTCACTGTGTGACTAGAGAAGTCAGGGCGATGTGCTCATGTAGTACAGAAGAGAAGGGATAAACACAGCTTGGGCTACCTTCAGTGTAAATCCAGGACTTTGCCAGATAAAGGTGTTGTTTTTTCAATTGCTATTTGTACTCTATGTGAATTTTTCTAGGCATTGCATATTTTTGTTCTTTATGCAAAAGAGCCTCTTTGAAGGGAGGACTCTGAAAGTCAGCCCCCAAAATGAAGAAGAGAAGGGAAGGGGGAGAGGGTGGAATGAAGAAAGAAGGCAGCTCTAAAAACCACTTAAAATGCCAAGTCTGCCAAATGTGGGCTCTATGAGGAATTGAAATGAGATGGCAGATATGAAATGCCTGGTGTGACTGGGCTCCAAGAGCCTCTGTGGCTCACACTCCACCCCACAGAATGCTGTGGCTTGCAGAAAGCCGGTCGTGCTAGGAGGAAGATGCCAGCTGAGGAAGCACCTGGTGCCATCTGTACAGCACCAGGGCAGGTTGCCCAGTGCCACCGTCCTTCCTGCATGTCAACATCATGCTCTGAGAATGCTGCTAAATCAAAGGACAACGCGGTACCCAGAGGAGACCAGGTGAGTCTGAAAAGCACCAAGAGCCATTAAAAGTCAGGAGCAGATCAGAGAGCCCAGCTGGAAAGGAAATAAGAGGGATCTTGAGACCTGCTGTTGGCATTTCATCTGCATTTGATGGGACATTGAGCTCTGGTCCCTGAGTAAACAGGAGGCAAGAAACTGGAGATAGCATCTCCCGTGAAGAGGCATTAGCCCAGCCAGAGGCAGGGCTGAGGTGGGGCTTTATCTCTCCAAGGCAGAAGGACACTTCAGAAAAAGAGATAATTACATCTGGAACAAGAGATTAGTATCAGCTGTCTTTTAATTTCTTGGTTTTTGCACTTCTGCTTGATAACCTGACTCCTGATTTTGCAGTCAACAACTGAGCTCCTCAGTTTCTTAGGCTACACCTTGTTGCTGTCCAGGATCCTCACAGCACAATTTGTCGCTGCAAAAGGAACATTTCCCTTCTTGCACTTAGCCCAGTTTGGGAGATTAGTACCTTCAAGACTGAATAATTGGCTGGAAGCTCGCAAAACGAGGGAGGTTGTTTTCTCTGCCTAATGTCTAAATGAGAATTAGGAGTGCCGACGAGATCTACTGTTTCTAAACCTCAGAGGACACCGTAACCCAAAACAACCAGTTCAGCATCTTCTGTCCAATGGATATTTCCCCTGATTAAAAGATCAATTTCAAATGCAAAAAGCAGTTGGATTAATTTATTTTTTATTTTTTTTTTTGCTAATGAGTTGGCTATATGCACTTTCAATTAGTGAAAATCATTTTGGAGATGCTATTTCATGCTACAGTTGACTTCCAACTTCTGCCCAACACAACTTGCTACAAAAGTATGAGTAAAACCTGTGTTATTCACCCCTCCACAAGACCGTAGAAACGGGAGAAGTGAGGATGGGAGTACATATGTGTCAAGCCACCAAGTTATTTATGTTGGGATGAATCTGTCCAGATCTATATATCTTGATCAGCCAAATGAAATGCCAAATTGAAAGTGAAGGCTCCAGTTAACACCGCAATCAAATGTTCCCTCACCGCAGAGAATCGACCTTTCACCAAGAAAACAAATAAAAAGTGCAAGTGCAAAACAAACCTGAAGTTTATTATTTAAACTCTGTTTCCTCTTTCAGATTTAAAAGATTATTTATGCCCTTGGAGGAAAACTGATTGAACCTTGTTGCCTGGGAGGAAGCAGCACAGCATTTCCATCAGGATGGCAGAGAGAAAGAGCTGAGACCTGAGACCAGGAATTGAAGCACAATGCACGAGCTAGGCATAAATTACACCCTGTGCATCTTCCTGATTACTCTGGCAATTAAATCTACGCAAGGAGCAATGGGCAGACGCAGCCTGGGTCTGCCCAGGCAGCCTGGCTGGCGCAGGGCATGGAGATGAAGGATGGATGGATCAGGCAGGACCGAGATCTCCCCAGGCACAGGGACCGCGTCGGTCCCAGTGAAGCCTAAGAGGGATGCGGCATCCCTCTTCCCTAAAACCCATGTGTCCCAGCGGTGCTGAACGTGGGGAATGATCTCCCTTAATACAAACCCTGCTGGCCTGCACCCATGCCAGTGCCTGCCCGGCTCCGCGCCGGGTTTGCCACATCCATCTGAGCTCTCTCCCAGCCTCGGCTGCTCAGTGCCGCAGGAGAACCCAGCCGTTTGCACTGAGGAAAATGAGTGTCTCATGTTTGCATGTTACAAGGCTTAAGTCACTGATTGTTGTTACCAGTGCAGAAAAGAAAGAAATAATTTAGTCTGTAAGACTGTGCTAATTATGGCTGTGTCTGAGACAGCTTTTCTCAGCATCAGCCTCTCGGTGCTTTCGGAGAGTTTGTAGCATCATTCCCTGCGTGAACAGATGGGGAAACTGAGTCGTAGAGGGGGGCTATGACATGCCAAGTGAAGCAAGATGAACTGAGCTGAACGAGAAAGCACTCCTGGTGCCAGGAGCTGGCAATTCCCTTATTTGAAGGAGGCCAAAAAAAATCATCCTTGTCTCCGGATGCAGGGAGAGAAATGGCCCAGAAAAGGCGGGTAGACAGCCATGCCAGTGACGTCCCGGGTTTCTGTCCTCTGGCCCTCCTTTGAGGAGCAACGGAAAGGTGTTATTGTCACCCCAGGAAGTGTCGGGACTGGGAGATGTCACCTCTCCTGTGGTCCTACTCGGGCATCGCTGGTACCCAGGGGTCTGCGTGCAAGAGCATCGCGTGTTTTCAGGGACAGCGTGGATGGAGGCTGGCAAGGAAAACAAGGGAACAAACTCCCTGTCCTCCTCCAGCTCCAGTGAACAGAGACTTTTGTTAACAAAAATCCAACCAAACCACCCAAGACTGCAGCAGCTGCTGAAAACAGTCCCTGCTCAGTGCTGGGGGGCAAAGCCCAGTCAAGGAAGGGGTGGGAGGAAGGATGGAAAAGGCAGTGAGAGATGGGACAAGGGCATGAGGGGGAGCTGCTGTGTCCCACCAGGCTCAGTGCAGTGAAGGGCAAATTGAGATGCTGCAAACTTTCCAGTGGTTCATCCTACTCTGCACTGCTCTATATTGCCAAAAATGGTCCTTCCTCCTCTATTTGCCCATCACCCATTTGGCCCTTAGGTGACTGCTACCTGTGCTCTATAGGAAGGAGGATCCCTACCCCTCAAGGTTATTTTATACTTTCTTTCTGATGGCATCACAAATGATGTCTCCTTAATACCCAAACCTACCCGTTCAGCTGCCCTCCGGTTGGGAAGGCGGCTACGTGCCCGGCGGCAGGCTGCAGCAGGGCTGGGTACTGGTGGAGCAGGGGGTGCCCAGCTCATTGCTATTCTGGAGGACACACCACTGGCTCTCGGGCTTTTTTGTGGCCGCCTTGGAGAGCATCAATTGCTCTTTCTTGCAACCGGGCATCCCGCGCAAGAGCCATGGGTCGGCCCCAGCAGCTGGGCAGCCGTGCTGCCAGAGACAGCATCTCCCTGCCAGGAGCCCGGGCAGCCTCTGGGACGGCTGGTTTCCCGTTTCATGGGCTTGGAAGTTCGGGGCACCTTGGATGAAATGTGTCCAAAAGGACCAGCTCCCTGGGACAACTCCTCCAGCCCATGGGCAACCTGCACACTGGGGTCTCTCCAGCTCTCAGCTCCTGCATCTGTCCCTGCTGTATCCAGCGGGATCACTTTGAAAAACCATTAATTTATCTCCAGGATAAACCAATACTGTTTGTATTAGCTCAGTTGCAGTAGCTGTCGTTTCCCCAAGCTCTGAGACAGTGCTGTTGTCCCCAAGGGGACAAGTCTCTTAAGCTGTCCTCATCCGTCTCAGGAGTCTCTCATCTGCATGGTCTCCTCCATGACCCATGTCCCACTGTCTGCAGGGACCACAACACCCCCGATTCACACCTGGGCTTCCCTCACACCCCTGTGGGCAGGACCCTGCAGAGTTTTTCATTGTTCTTCCTCCAGCCAGAGCTTTACTTTTGGCCCATCAGTTTCTTTCCACTCTGAAATGACTCCTGTGTGTGTGTCATGAAGAAACTCATCTCCCAGGTCATTTCACCACGGAGCCTCCTCCACGTTTTCCTCCTTCTCTGTGTTGCAGTGACCTTTCTGTCCCTCCTGCCTCCACACCAGAATATGGACCTGCCAATACGCCGACTTTCTGAATTTCAGACCCCTCTCAACTCCTTCATGTCTGCTCTGATGGGTGCCACCAAAACCCTTCTCCCTGCCGAGTCTCATGCTGTGACTCCTTGGGATGAGTCATTCCTCCCTGCTGTCAGGCTGATTTCGAGCATTTCATCCATTTGGATGCAGTGGCTCCATGGCCCCCAGCCCTGAGCCTTTGCCCAGCCTTGCCTGCTCTGCCTTGAAGTCCCAGGGACTTGCAGGTCCCAGGCCACCCAGCCATGTCCCCTCAGAGCCTGTCCTCATGTCCAATAGTCCCTCGTGTTTGTGTACAAGCTGCTTTGGAGATGTCCTGGACAGGAGATCTTGTTGGGTCTGGCCTCTCTGGCTGCAAACTGCAGCTGTGAGTCTGGTGTTCCTTCCAGATGAGACTTTGAAAATGGAGTCTGGTGGGCTTTGTCCTAACTGTCTCCATCCAAGTTCATGGCCAAAATCCCCTTTCTGGTCAACAAAGTCAACCTGACACTTTTAAGACATGGTTAAGCTCATCCTCACATGGGGAATGGGCTAGACAAGCCCTGCTGTGATGCACCCTGGGGTGTAAAAGGAGCTGAGGGTAGCTCAGCTGTTGGTGGCCACATGGCACATGTCCAACCAGAGTAAGATGGACACCACATCCATGTGCCAAGGGCTGGGCACAGGGAGACCAGCCTGTAGCTCCAGAGCTGGTGGCTGGGGAGGGGTTGGTGCTGGCTCCATGGCACAGGAGTGCCTGAGCCCGTCTGCACACCCAGCCCTGACCCCGTGAGTCACTTATTTCTGCTCCATCCCCCGCTCTGGCCAGCGTGAAGCGGAGGTCGGAACCTTTTCAGCAACCAGGTGATGATGACACCTCCTACTG
>KZ508367.1:32071-54537 GCA_002844005.1 Limosa lapponica baueri | reverse complement strand
CTAAATTGGAGCAAGTTCAGTGGACATCCCTAAGCTGATCAGGGAGGTGGAGCACTTGCCCTATGAGTCGATGCTAAGGGAATTAGGCTTATCACTTTGTGTGACTGACCGTCCATGTTTCGTTCTTGCCATTACCCCCCTTATCATGTCAGCCAGGTTTGTGTCCCTGTATGTTCTTGTTTATGGCTTCCTTTCCTTCATCCACAAATTTGATGGACGTGCTTCCTCCTTGTCTTATTATTCAGGGACTGTGAGAATGAAGAACCACCCATGGACTAATATTTATGAGCATGAAAGGAAAAGATCTTTGCTATTAACTTCACTGTGTACTTTTTGGAGAGAGCACGCTTATTGAGATTTTTCTTCACTTGAAGCCCTTAACACTTCTCCGTACATAATTCTTTGCACTGGAACTCCTAGTTGCAAGCGTGCTAAAGAGAAGTAATAAGGAAGAGAAAAAGCCAAAAGAAACCCAGATTTGATATAATTTGCTGCCTTTTCCATAGAATCATAGAATCGTCTAGGTTGGAAGGGACCTTTCAGATCATCGAGTCCAACCATTAACCTAACACTGCCAAGTCCACCACTAAACCATGTCCCTAAGCACCACGTCTACCCGTCTTTTAAATACCTCCAGGGATGGCAATTCAACCACTTCCCTGGGCAGCCTGTTCCAATGTTTGATAACCCTTTCTGTGGAGAAATTTTTCCTGATATCCAATCTAAACCTCCCCTAGAGCAACTTGAGGCCATTTCCCCCTGTCCTATCGCTTGTTACTTGGGAGAAGAGGCCGACCCCCACCTCGTTACAACCTCCTTTCAGGTAGTTGTAGAGAGTGATAAGGTCTCCCCTCAGCCTCCTTTTCTCCAGGCTGAACAGCCCCAGTTCCCTCAGCCGCTCATCATAAGACTTGTGCTCTAGACCCCTCACCAGCTTTGTTGCCCTTCTCTGGACATGCTCCAGCACCTCAATGTCTTTCTTGTAGTGGCAAGCAAACATCAACAGTAGACTCAAGTAATGTTAATTTTGGACCGACAAACTGGTATTCACCTTGAAATGACGTTTAAGCTTTAGGATCATAGTAAAGAACATTTATGGGCCACATTTGGATTTGATAACACTAGATTTTTAACTCCCAAACAGAGGGAATTTCTGGAATGATCTGTATTCCAGAAACCCTTGTCCATCTGTAGATAAAAGTTTTTTTCAGTTTGAGGGCTGATCTAGACCTGAAACTGGAAGGGTGTTTGGACATATGGAGATACTCAGGAACATGTTTAGAAACAACAGTTACCTTAGATTTCTGGGTTCCTGGGTCAAACAGGATGGACAGAAGCATCTAGTTGAGTAAATATATCTGATAATTGCATCCAACAATGTTTGTGTTAGAATTCTTCCCTTGTTAGAATAATCTGTCTTATCCCCGTGTTTGCTTTCATTACAGGTTTTTTGAGGGAGGAAGGGAGGAATGGATGGGGAGATGCACAAAGATCAACTGTTACATTTGGCTTTTATGCAAAGGAGTCTGCAAACCAACTTACATGCCATGCCTCAGCACATGTCGTTCCCACTCAGAGCCCTCTGTAAATGATCGGCCACAGAACTCACACGGAAAGCGCTTCTCTGGAGCTCCACTGTCAGGATACATCATGGACTCTGGGAAAGAACAAAATTATCTGCAGATTCATGAGCATCAGGGCAAGAAGGAACCTTTATGATTATATGCTGATCTTCCCTGCTGCCCTTCAGGGAGGAAAAAATATCCCAAAGCAGCAAAAGATTTTCCTTTAAAAAAGTAGATATTTCTGAAATTGTCCTCCTGTGGGAAAATAACGGAAGATTGGCAAGGAGGACTGTAAACACAAGTGACTTGCAGCTGAGGTGTAGAAAAACACAATATGACACTAATCGTTGTTTAGTCTTGTGTGCTTGACTAGTAGAACATCTGCACTTAGATAACATAGGCCTGTGATAGACTCAGAGGCACCTTATTGAACATGCTTGAGATTCCTGCCCTGCTGTCGGAAAGATCAAAGCACAGTGGAAAACTACTCCTGCTTGAATCACTGATATACAGGCGAGAACAGCAGGTTCGAAAACACTCTCTAGCAAGGACTGAGCTCCGCGGTGCCTGCGTTCCCACTTGCGTGCCTCTGCTGGAGTTTCCACTTTGCGTGCTGCTTTGGAGATCCCCTGGTTTGCAGGGTATCGAGATTAAATTTACTCTTTGCGTTTCATCCGTGGTTTTGTGGTTGTTCCTGCCTGTGTCAGCCCACGCACCTCCCTATCCTAGAAATGCAAGGTGTGAAAATTCTATAACCACCACTTTGAGAAAAGGTCAATTAGCTACAATATGGAAATGGGGGGGGGGGGGGGGGGGGGAAGGGACTTTCAAAATAATGGAGTGCTTCCCACTTAGACACCTACATGAACAGCCAATGTTTTGTATTAATACCTAAAAGTGGACTGAGGTTCCCTGAAGTGTCCAGGATTTCAAGAAGCTACAGAGCCATCCTGAAAAGTCACAACACACATTGCAGCTGAAAAATCCCATCCTCCATCTTGTCTGTTATATCTATTTGCAGAGATGTTTTATTGCTCCCTGTATTTGAACAAGTGAAGAGATTGCGGGATTTTATGTCAAAACCAGCACTGAGAGTTTAGTGTGGAAATAGTTTGAAAGCAAAACCAAAAGAGAACACTTGAGTCAATATGTAATTTTCAAATCAGTGGTGCAAATCTTAGGCAATGGAGACTTGGTATACTTGGCATCTGATACTCATAAGAAATTGTCATCCCCTCAACATAAAGTCTCATGAATAAGAGAATATCACTGAAAGGATGGTATCTTAACTGCACAGGTGTTTCATCTGATCCTAATAATTTATACAAAACATTTAGGGCCTCATTTGCAGAAGTGTCAAGTACCTAGCTTTACATCCAAAGTCACTGGCAGCTGAGGGGACAGCATTTCTGAAAGCCAATCTCCATGTGAAAAGAGTCAGCTTTAACAAAAGATTAAACATTTTCTAATAAATTAAGATCACCACATAAGCCTTTAAAAATAATTGCATGGATCATCTCGCTTCATTCTTTTCAATGGAAATGAGACAGCATATACTCAGAGTGATGTACTTAGAAAATGGAACCTTTCATTGAGCAAGAGCAAAGTGCTGTAAAAAGGTTACAAGGATACTTTGTATAAACAATGCATGCCTTGCTAATGAATATACCCTTGAAGAGGAGGTGCCAAAGCTGGATGCAAAAAAGCATGAAGTCAGCAAAAGTCAGTTGTAACTAAGGGAAAGGTAAAGGTGGCAGGGGGAGATCTCGACTGCCGAGTCAATTAGAGACCCAGTAGACTTACTCCCCCCAGTGTATTGGAGCATGCGCACATCAATTAAAGGCCACTGCAACTTTAAATGAAAGCGAGGAACAATACCAAACAATATAAATTGCTAAGATAAGGTACTAACCAATAATCATAACTAAAGGCATGTACTTCTGTGTTTTGAATTGTATAAATGTACCGAAGATTTTGTAAACTGGTGTGCTAGCTTTGTGGAATACCACCTAGCACCTACATCTGCGCAAATATGCAATAATAAAATACCTCTGCTCTGTGTGTACGTTGGCATCTTGCACACCAGGTAAATGACCCCACTTTTGGGACAACAAGAGCATTAATTTCTTAGCAGGAATTATCTTAAGTAAGAAATCAACAGTATGTCTTTCTGACTCCTCCCAAATTACATAATGAAAGAAAAGGGATTCTGGTTCATTTTTGTTCTTATATCTACTCACTTGGTTTCTTCACTCTCAAATTTAGTCCATTAGAGATCAACCTATAAACTCAGAACTGCCTGTGCTCGCTTTTCTTCTCCATATGTTAAATTTTGTAAAAGTATTTTTGCTACATGTTTCCCACTGGTTGTCCTTTAATAAAGTTCTAGATCCCTTCCATCTTGAAGAAAAAAACTTATTTCATATTTCTTAGTATCAGTGATTTACTATGTGGTCAAACACCAACAAAGCAAGGTCCCCTCCTGATATGAGCAACAGAAAGAAAGTCAGTGCCATGGGCTCCATTTACATCTGGATCCGACTTCTACAGTTAATACTATATATATGGTCCACATTTATAAATACCACTGAAACACATTGCCCTTGTACCAACACCTGCGGAGGGTAGAAGTTTTGGAGGTGACAGCTGCTCTTCTGTACAAGAAGAAATCCAGAGTACAGTAGACAATAGGAAATTTATTCTAGGACTGTGCAAACATAATAGAGCCTATTTTGCTCAAATGAATAGGGAGATTTTATAATTCCCATTAACAAGCACTACCCTAATAATTCTGCTGTCCCTTCTGAATATGTTCCCCCCTACTTCCCCATGAGTCCCTGGTTAGTTTGGTTTCTTGGACTGTGAATTCAGACTGCCTCCCAGAAAGAGTAATCAGGCCATGCACTTACCTGGAGACTACAAAAGAGGGGCAACATATTGCCTAGACACCTGACTCGCATTTGATTTTCCTGCATTACACACACAAACACACATGCACACTTATTTTTATCTACTGAAGAAAAGAAAAGCAGAGAAAAAGATTCAGGTTTCTTTTAAAAGTAAGATATAAAGGTCAGTAGAGATAGACAGTCCCTCTTGGATGCAACTTCTAGCAAGAACAGCTACTCTTTTCCTAGAGTATCTCAGATGAATAACTTAATCCTTTTCCACGTGCGTCTTCTTCCTTCTAGGTCCAAATATTTTCTTTTGTCCTTTACCGGCAACCAACCCTTCCTTTCCTTTCTGTACTGGGTTTGGCTGGAATAAAGTTTTCTTCATAGTAGCCCATATGGTGCTGTGTTTTGGATTTGTGATACAGGGATTTTTTTAGTTATTGCTTAGCAGCACTTACACAGCGTCAAGGCCTTCTCTGCTTCTCATGCTGCCCTGCCAGTGAGCAGGCTGGGGGATGCACAAGAAGTTGGGAGGGGACACAGCTGTGACAGCTGACCCCAGCTGATGAAAGGGATATCCCACACCATATGATGTCATGCTCAGCAATAAAAGGTTTGGGAAGAAGAAGGAAGGGGGGGACGTTCAGAGTTATGGCATTTTGTCTTCCCAAGTTACCGTTATGCATGATGGAGCCCTGCTTTTTGGGAGATGGCTAAACAGCTGTCTGCTGATGGGAAGTAGTGAATTAATTCCTTATTTTGCTTTGCTTGTGTGTGCGGCTTTTGCTTTCCCTATTAAACTGTCTTTATCTCAACCCACAATATTTCTCACTTTTACCCTCCCGATTCTCTCCCCCATCCCACTGCAGAGGGAGCAAGTGAGCAGCTGTGTGGGGTTTAGCTGCCCACTGGAGTTAACCCACAACACCTTCCCAACTGACACAGCAGTTCAGCTCTGCTAAGATGGCACGCCCAACTCCTCTTTCTCCAAGGAAGAGCAATGATTCTTTGGTCCAGCGTCCCAACAGCCCATTCTTTGCAACAATGTAGCTAAGTATAGCAGACATCAGTCTTAAGCTGTCAATCTAGCCCACCGCTTGACTCACAGGAAGAAATCCTGTCTCTGCTGAAGTCATGGACTTCAGAGAGTTGAGCTAGCATTTCCTCCCAGATACTCAGAGATACCCAGAGATACCCAGAGACTGAAGGTACACTCTAGGCAAATCCCGCCTCCTGGTAATACCATGAAGACTAAAATCAGCAAAAGCATCCAACTGGTATAAGTCGTTACAGTTTGGTGCAGTTTGAAAGCTGTGACATTAGCTACCTGCTGTTACAGGCAATATTTACGAGCATGGCTATAGTCCTATCCTAATAGGGTGAATTATTTTTTTTAATTGGAAGCAGCTTCTGAATATCAAATAGACGATGATGTTAACATGCGACACTGCACCCAAGCCACGTAGCCATGTCTTCAGCACCTGTGTCAGTTGGACACTTGAAGACCACCCCTATAAGGTGCAAAATACCATCTCACAAAAGATAAAGTCCATAGAGCTTGGATTTTTATAAAGGTAGATGGCATAAGGAGTTTCCATATTTTTATCCACTCTAGTAAAAAAAAAAAAAATTAGAACTGATATTACCTGAAAAGGAGAAAAATTAACAACTGTCACTTCTAAAGGGAAGCTGGGAAAGAACAGCAGTGAAATACAATTTGGGAAATAAGCATGAATTTTAGATCAGTCATTTGAACAGTCAAATACAGATTTTTTTCAGCCAATCACATATATTAAAGAAGACTGCAGGTGAAAAAATAAAATATAAACAAAATCGCTAAAACATTATACCTAGCTTAATTACTGATCACACAAAGCACAGTTATGTCTGTTTCTCCCTGCAAATTTAAATCTCCAGCCTAGAAGGTGGTATTATTACATTTTCATAGTAAGTGTTAAGAATCTCAAGTATCCTGAGGCCAATTTAAATTATGATCTTAATTTTATTATTTTTCTCCCATGGTAGAGTTTATAGGGATTTATGAGGTTCAGCTGATAGTACCTTCTTTTTCTCTGTCTGGATACCATGGTTTCCAGGGTCATTTCAACACCTGTGCTTGTGTGTAGTGCTGATGTAATCCTCACAAAGGCAGCATGACTCTTCATCCCTTTCTAGCTGCTGGTCTACACAAAACATTAATGTCTGCTACAGTTGCAAGTTAGGGGAAGTTGGTCCTTTAGTCAAAGCATTAGACTCATTCTTTCAGCTCTGAAGCTCTTAGGGTCACACCCCCCACTGAACAGACACTTGAACAAACTTCCACATGAGGGTGCAGAGTTAATAATGTCAAACTTTGGAACATGTGTGAAACCAACATCCCTCCCTGTCCTGGTTTGAGGTAAAACAGAAACAACTTTCGGTTCAGTAATTTTACTTCTTAGCTAAGCCTCTCCTAACTCTCTGAAATTAACAGCATATTGTGCAGAAAGCTGTTCATTCTCAGAGTGATAAGACCTATGTTTATAGTTCATACCAAGGAACGGTATGCAGAGAGGCTCCTGCTTATACTTATTGCTGTAACAACCAAGGTCAGCTAACTTCATTATTTGCCCCGTTAGAGGGTCAGAAACAGAAAAGCATAGAGGGGTCACACCTGCAGGGAGGAGCGGACAGGACAGGTGACCCAAAACTGACCAACAGGACATTCCATCCCATCTGCCCCATGCTCAGTATAAAAGCTGAGGGCTCAAAGGGTCAGCCCTCTTTCTTCAATGGCCAGCTCGGACCCTGTCTGTTCGTCTGCCTTTGATCCCGATCTGTGCGTTCCTGACTCCAGAATTGGAATCCAGTTCCCATCCGTTGCCGAGTCCAGTCTGGGACTTCCCCGGTGCCTGCTGGTGACATCATCCTGGGAGCTTGATACTGTTTTGTATATATTGTATCTATTTCATTATTTTCTTTTTATTCTATTATTAATATTTCATTAAAGTAGTTTAGTTCCTTCTAAATTTGTAAATCTCTTTGTCTCTCTCCTTCCTCTCCTCGGAGCGAGAGGTGGGGGGAGAGCATCTGTCATCCGTCATTAACCAGTCTAATCGGCCTAAACCACGACACTCCTGCTCCTCTCCTGATTTCTTTTAGGGCTGCTAAAGGATGTTTTTTCAATAAAAGTCGTTTCCTATCTAACTCACTCTCTTCCTCATTAAATAAAGATATTGCCAGTCACACTCAAAGTGACGTGTTAATGGCCCCTTCAAGTTCTGTAAACTGCTTGTGAATCTAGCAATCTTAACTTTTACGGGTTTGAAAATACCCAGGGAGACATGTTTTCTTTTGTGAACAACTCTTGAATGAACTTGAGATGAGTTTTCAATTGAAAACTGAAATTTCAGAAGGAAAAAGGTAAACATAGAAACTTGGCAGCCTGCAGTCAGCATCAGGAGGTTGGATGACCCGTGGAACCTGATGATTAGGCATGACAAGGCTCACTGCAGTTATTAGTTCAAATCAAGCTCCTTTTACTGTTGAACAAGAATTTCAAACATATTACATTTGATTGATGAAGTCATGCACTATAGAGCATGTTGTGAGAATACATGGAGTATTCCAGTCAGGACCAGATATTTGCACTAAAATGATGTTAATATTAAAGGCAAAAAAAGCACAAACAAACACAAAAGCACACAAACCCCTCTCACAGTCCAATTCACCAAGAACTACCTTTCTTTATCCCTACTCAGCTAACCATCTGAACAATAAACACATGAATAAGACTTAATGAACTCATTATTCATAGATGTTAATTTAGGCACAAATATAAAGTACACAGTTGGAATGGTGATTTGGAGCTAAGGAATGGAAACTCCCCTGGCTTCAGAGTTGCCGACCAAAGTGATGGCAAAAGGGTCAACTCTCACAAAGAAGAGGGAAGGAATGCTTTGTAAACACTGGGCAGACAGTGGGCAGACAATAGAAACACAAAATTCCTCCAGGAAGTGTCTTGACAAAAGCTCCATTTTGCCTGTACTGACAAGCTTCCATGATTTAAGGAATCTGTTGTTGAGTCAACAGTTGATCTTGCTTGATGGAACTGGCAGGGTCCATTACAGTATCCAGCATAAAGAAAAAAGCAACTATACTGACCTCTCTCTTCAGTCTTGTGGCTTAACTCTTTTTCTTCCTCATCACTGCTGGAGCTCTCTGCTTTTCCTTTCATTTGTTCCAGCTGATCCAAGTTAACCCGTCCAACCAGCTCAAAATTACGACTCACCTCAAAAGAAATGGTTTTGTCAACAATAACTACCATCATCAACTATTGAAAAAAGCAGCCCACCAACAAAGCTATAGGCTGAAATGGGAAATTTATCAAGCACCTAGTCAAATTAATACTCGTTTCCCTTCAAACACAATTACATTCACTGTTAATGATTCTTCTTTCCTTTTTTATACTAAATTTCTCCATTTTGCTTCTCATAACGATCCTATTATTTGAGAAGCTTCCTTCGTTTTGAGGTATTGAAAGTAAAAAATCCAAGCAATGCTAAGCACTCTGTTGTATCTCCCCTTTCATGGGAGTGTAAAACTGATAGGATCAAGCATCACTATTGCACACCATCACTGCAGAAAAATCCTTTGTGACTGCTTTATTCAGCTTCATGTGTGAAAAGATGGGACCTGAGTGACCACTTTGACACACAGAGCCCAAGTCATTGACTGTTCTTATGGAGATTTAGGGGTGGGGGGACATGGAATGGGGGAATAGCTGCCCTGGTGTGGGTTCTCCACGGACTGGAGTCCCTTTGAGGGTATCTGCTCCACCATGGAGCGCCTCCTACGCCTCTGTTGTTTCCCCCAGTACCCTCCTCCTCTCAGTTTCCTCTTTCTCTGCATTCCCACCTACTGTCTTGGTCATTTTCTGCCCTTTTTAAAATATGTTTTCACAGAGGCACCACCAGCTTCACTCACAGGCTCAGCTTTGGCCAGGGGTGGGTCCATTACTGAGCTGGCTGGAACCATCTCCGTCCGGCATAGGGCAGCCCCTGAACTCTCTCCACAGAGGCCACCCCGAAGCCTCCTCCCCCCACCCCCGCTACAAAAACCTTGCCACGTCCACCCAATACAAGCATATAACTTAAGACAGTACATATTGTAAGAAGAGATCAGGAGCTGCCCTGTGCCAGACAGAGCCAATTCTAGAAAGCTCCAAAACGGATACACAGCTGGCTAAAGCTGAGCCAGTCAGTGAAGCCAGTGGTGCCTCTATGATAACATATTTAAGAAAGGGTAAAGCACTGCATGGCAGTATCAGGAGTGAGGAAAAAAAAAAAAAGCATGAGAAACAACCTTGCAGACACCAAGGCCAGAGAAGAAGGAGGGGTAGGAAGTGCTCCAGGCACCTGAGCAGAGATTCCCCTGCAGCCCATGGAGAGCCCACGCAGAAGCAGGTTCTCCAGACAGGAACTGCAACCTGTGAAGAGGATCCATGCTGGAGCAGTTTGTGAAGGACTGTGTGCCCTGTGGCAGGGACCCTATGCTGGAGCTGAGGAAAAGCATGAGGAAGAAGGAGCGGCAGAGAGGCACTGTTATGAAATGACTGCAAGCCCTATTCCCCATATCCCCTGTGCCACTCGGGGTGGCCTGATGCACTCAGTCACAAGGGTGGGGAACAGTACTTCTTGGATCTCCTAGGACCTTTGCTGTGGTCACTGGGAGATGTGCACATCTCAGATACCAGTTAAACCGTAGAAAGATTCTCAAGTAGCAATAAGGAGCAATAAAGGGAGACAAGCATACCAAGCCAATATAAGTTCACAGTGTTCATTTTTAAAATGCAGTCAGTTTTGCTAGTAGTTTTGACGCTCATTTTGTCAATGGGGGGGGGGGGGAACGTTGTTCAGTCAACAAAGTGTGAACAGGTTTTTAGTGAGAATCAGGCAGCTCAACTCCTGATAGTTGGATTCAATGAGTTCCCTCCCGACAAAAATCACAAAAAAAATACTCTGTAAACATGCCTCAGTTCTAGAATTTTGCTACTCTCACAGCAATACAGTTGAGAACTACAGAAATCCAAAGCAGACAGAAGTCCATGGAAAGCTTTCTAGTGACTTCTCCAAGTATGGATCAGGTCTGCACTCAGAAGGTTCCACACAAAAGACCAAAGCAGCCTTAACTTAAGCAGTAAATATAACAAACTTCTATCTTTCCCCTGTTAAATGTAAACTGGAATGTACTGACTTGTGTTATTAAAATATGCATGGCATGTCACTTTGCCCAAGTTGCCAGAGCAATCTTATACTTTGGAAGCTCCTGTGTCTTAGAGTGTCTGAAGCACATAGCCTTAATGTTGTTTCATAACTAAAAAAAAAACACACCTCACAATATATACAAATTCAGATAATCATAGTCTACATTCAATAGTTACTGAATTCCGGTCAATCTCAACAGCTTTAGAAACCCACAATCTTGAATTTCTGAAAAAATATAGAACTTGAGAGAAATTGAAGTCCAGCACAGGAGCCTTCTCCAAATTTTGGAAAAAAACCTGCGGGTTGGCTATTTAGAGTGGACATGCAAATAAGCTAGATATAGCATTTGCAAGAAGTAGATTGTTACAAATGAAATCCCTTTGGATGTTACCTTGTGCTCATCTCGAAGATGAGTGTCCAGCTCTTCTGTGTGTTTGGTCTCATAGTAGCAGAGTTGACATTTGTAAGGTTTAAGTTCATTGTGCTTCTCTATGTGTTGCTGCAAGCTCTCATCACTGGAGCAGGTAAAAGTACACTTGTCACAGCGGAAAACAACTCCCTGCAAGTATTTTGACAGTTTGGAATGGCAAACTTCAATGGGAACAACCCGCTCTTCTGTGGAGAAAGGGGAATGTTTATTAAGTTTTAAGAAATAAAAAAACATCAGGCAATGTGCCAACAGCTTGTAACGTACCACCCACGCAAGAAACAGTATCTGCTATTTGTGTATGCAATCCATCTACCAAGTTAAAACTGGACCAATAAAGAAATACAAGAAAATTCCCTTTCTATACAGACAGAGTTAATCCTACATGACTACAAATGCAGGTGTCCTTGCAAATGTAACCACTCATTAGGTGAACAGGATGGGAAGAAGAAATTTGGGGCAGAGTGTTGGGGCAGATTTGTGAGACAGAGTAGCAGAACCTAGGAATATAAAAGCAGACATAAATCAATCAGACCAAGCTCCATCCTGGTTTAATACATGACAGAAGCCAGTAAAAGGTGCTAGAACTGTACTAAACAGGGAGCATGCAGGGTGATTCCCAATACATCACCCTCCCAGCTTCTGATGATCAGAGCTGGTATTCTTACCACCACATTTAATGCTACTCACTGTGGGAGTGAGAGGTTGTGTGCAGCAGTATCTTCTCCTGAAGGTGGTTGTGCAGAGATCAGCCAGGGGTAGAAACTTTCAATACGCCCTCAGCTTTTTAATAGTTAAGATTCAAAAGCCACACATACTTAATTTCATGCTTCCCACAATTCTGATTTGCATGTATTGAAAATGCTCTCACTGAATTATTAAACTCTCTATTTCCTTCCTCTCATGCAAAACACACATTTTTAATAGGGCAGCACAATTAATTTCAGTCTTTCTTATAGAGCCAGAATTCCAATGTGTGCAACATTCATCCACTGGTTCTCTGAGCTGTGCATGCAGGGGAAATCCCAAACTTGACCTTTCAGCAGAGGGTCACCAGAAGATCTTCACTACAGCTTTTGTTACTCAACTGTCCTTTTGAAGTGGAACACTGAAATGTAGTACTATTATTCCTTGTGGACTGCAGATTAAAGGAGTTTTATCTTCCTCGTGAAGATCATCATTAATGATATCTTAAAACAAACAAAATTAATCCCAAGCCTGAGTCAGAGGGTAAACATGAAGGGTAGGGGACTTGTGTGCATTGACACATCTCTTATAATTTCTATAGGGAGGCAAGAGCTACAGAATTCATCCATTTGTCTTTGGCCAATGCATAACCCTCACTGCTCATGAGCCTAATTTTTCACAGACCACCTAAATATTCCACCCTCCTCAGTTTGTTCTCCTCCCCGTCCTCCCCTTTTTTTGAACATGAAAGTTTTCCTACCTCAGAACTTTCTCTTTGTGCGCTTTAAAAAGTGGAAGTTTCCCCCAAAGCTATATCTGAGTGAGACCCTGAAAACTCGTTGCAAAAGAAGTTGTTGCAAAAAATGTTAAATTGTGTCCATTCAGGGTCAAGTGGGAAAAGGGTCAGGGGTGCACATGCTCTAAGAGATAACAGGAGTTAAAGCTGTGATTTTGAATGCATAACAAGACTATTTTAAAAGGTATTTACAGCTCTGTGCAATTGAATTCACTGAAATAAATAACTTGTTTTTAAAAGTGAAAAAAGTTCCAACAAAAAGTTTTTTAAAAAATAAACACTATTTAAAGCATTTGAAAAATTAGATTTTTCTCTAGCACATGACGCATTTTAAAAAACACTAAAGCAGGGGATGGTATAAAAGGTTTTATCCACCACTTTGGAGCAATGCACCGTCCTAATTCATATCAGTAAAACCCATTAGGTTACTGATAAAAACCCATTAGTTTACTGATGGGGAGGGACTCTTTATCAGGGAGTGTAGTGAAAGGACGAGGGGTAACAGTTTTAAACTGAAAGAGGGGAGATTTACATTAGATATCAGGAAGAAATTCTTTAGTGTGAGGTTGGGGAGGCACTGGAACAGGTTGCCCAGGGAAGTTGTGGATGCTCCATCCCTGGAGGTGTTCAAGGCCAGGCTGGATGGGGCTTTGAGCAACCTGGTCTAGTGGGAGGTGTCCCTGCCCATGGCAGGGGGGCTGGAACACGATGATCTTTAAGGTCCCTTCCAGCCTAAGCCATTCTATGATTATCTCACTGACAATAACCCCCCACACACACTTGCCAAATCACTGGCAACACAACATAGACCAACTTCTCAGCCTGGTTTTGGACTTGCTTTATCACCATGGACCTCCTTGGCAATCACTGGATATGGTTCTGACCTGTGGTTTAACTTCCTGGCTTGATCTTGGATCTGTATCATTGCTGCAAATTTGCCTGATGATCTGGACTCTTGGTAGAGCCTGGCCATCATCTCTGGGTCTGCCCTGCTTGCCTTGCTCAGGTACTGTGGGGCTGGGCCCTGGCCAGCAAGGCTCCACCCCTACTGTCCATGTTATCCTCCTCTACTCCCTGGACCAAGCTGGCCCTTGCTGCTCCATGACACTAATGACTTAAAACTTAAATGTGCATGTATTCATGTCAGTGAGCTTTATCCAAACAACTTAAACATTGCAAAGTGCTCTGAATTTAAAACATCATATTTAGCAAGATGATGATCTAATAATCTCTGACCACTTTAATAGCTGGCTCTCATCACCCCCACCCCCTCTATATTTTGGCTATTCATTTATACACTTATTGTATCTGAGCAACTGGCAAAATTGCAACAAATGGTTAGTCCTATCCAGAAATTGCGAAACTTAGCTTTGGCTTCTGTACGCAAATTTCATTAAAGTTCAGCAGTGCCCACAAAGGCTACTATGCACCGTAAAATGATGACATACTGTGGAATAGTTTAGCAAAAGGACTAAGGGGACCTCTGCCCCACCCCCCAGCATCATCTCTGAATAAATTTAATCGCTGCTTTAGACTGAAACATTTGGTCTATTTGTAATACAGATCTGAGATTAAATAGAAAAGCAATTAATACGCTAAATATTTATAGTATGTAAAGTCAAAGCAGGCATATGTTTTGCTCACAACATGGGAAAAAAAAAGGTTAACACTCCAAAGCCCTTATATATGAAAGTTTACTATTCCAGAGAAACAGATGACAATTCTATGAAATGGAAGGACAAAACAATTATTTATACAAAGAAAAAAAGTTAAATAAATACAAAACCCCAAATGCCTTGAGGATTATAAACAAGGAGCCCTACTATAGGTCTTGGTGGGTTGCGTTCAGTGCTGGAAAGATATCAAGGCATTGTGGTGGTATAACCTCCCTCTCCCCTTCAGGCCACTCGGTACTTGACATGATCTCCCTCCCAACCTGAGCCGCAGAACAACACAATGGACCAGAACGTAACGTGATGGTCTAACATGAAAGAAAGAAAAGGTAGAGAGCAACAGACCAAGAACACAATCGTCTGCCTGGTCCCCATGGCTCCTACCGCTTGGAGATAATAACTATAATCCTATAATCGATCACTCCTGACACCATATGGATCATGGCTACGGGGGGGGATACCAGGACTCCAAGATCTAGGAAGCTCTGGGGTTGCATAACTATCATCCGAGTTGGGCCAGAGTGGAAAAGTACCCAGCCAAAGTCAATTGTCTCAGATCCTATAAGTAGCGATTCTAGTAAAGACCCTTTGAGCTCTTCTGGATTGCAGGGGGCTGTGGCCAGTAACTCCCCTGAGTTGAGATACCTCTCAGGCTGACACCTTGAGGCCAGGGCAGGAGAAGACCCTTCTCAAGCCTCAACTATTGCCCATTGAGGAACGCCGATGCATCGTGAGTATTTACCCTAAATCTGAGAAAGGGAAATTTTAACTATAGGCTCGTCTCTCTCATCCACCTCTCCACCTGTATGTTGTGAGATACACATTAGCTTTATGGATGTGGATGCTCTTTGTCCATCCGTTAACGTGTAGGACCTAAAAGCGGCACCTTTCAGCTCGCTAGCATTACCTGCTATTAAGAAATTCCCGATCGGAGACCTGTATGTGTGTGTGCGCACGCT
Source organism: Limosa lapponica baueri (assembly GCA_002844005.1). NCBI lineage: Eukaryota > Metazoa > Chordata > Aves > Charadriiformes > Scolopacidae > Limosa > Limosa lapponica. Next base: position 39,291 of record KZ508367.1, on the reverse strand, counting down.
TATATGCTTTGCTTAGATATATACATGTATATGTATTAACCTGTGATTTGTACCTTCTAGGGGGGAAGGGATGCCATCCAGAGGGACCTGGACAGGCTTGAGAGGTGGGCTCGTGCAAACCTCATGAAGTTCAACCAGGCCAAGTGCAGGGTCCTGCACCTGGGACGTGGCAATCCCAGGCACAAATACAGGTTGGGCGGAGAATGGCTAGAGAGCAGCCCTGAGGAGAAGGACTTGGGGGTGTTGGTGGATGAGAAGCTCAACATGAGCAGGCAGTGTGCACTGGCAGCCCAAAAAGCCAACCGCATCCTGGGCTGCATCAAGAGAAGTGTGGCCAGCAGGTCGCGGGAGGTGATTCTGCCCCTCTACTCTGCTCTCGTGAGACCCCACCTGGAGTACTGTGTCCAGCTTTGGAGTCCTCAACACAGGAAGGACATGGACCTGTTGGAACGGGTCCAAAGGAGGGCCACGAAGATGATCAGAGGGAGGGAGCACCTCCCCTATGAAGACAGACTGAGAGAGCTGGGGTTGTTCAGCCTGGAGAAAAGAAGGCTCCGGGGAGACCTCATTGCAGCCTTCCAATATCTGAAGGGAGCCTACAGGCGAGCCAGAGAGGGACTCTTTGTCAGGAAGTGTAGTGACAGGACAAGGGGTAATGGTTTTAAATTGGAAGAGGGGAGATTTAGATTGAATATTAGGAAGAACTACTTTTTCTGTGAGGGTGGTGAAGCACTGAAACAGGTTGCTCAGGGAAGTTGTGGATGCCCCATCCCTGGAAGTGTTTAAGGCCAGGCTGGATGGGGCTTTGAGCAACCTGCTCTAGTGGAGGTGTCCCTGCCCATGGCAGGGGGGTTGGAACTCGATGATCTCTAAGGTCCCTTCCAACTCTAACCGTTCTATGATTCTATGATTCTATGAACTGGACTGCCTTCTATGATGAAATAACTTGCTCAGTGGATGAGAGGAGAACTATGGACATCATCTACCTTGATTTTTAGCACGGTCTTTGACATAGTCTCCAACAACACCCTTGTTGACAAGCTGGCAAGATTTGGACTGGAAAGATGGACCACAGGATGAGTAGAAAACTGGCTAAACTGAGCCATTGACTACCCTCTTTCGAGGGAAGAAAAGTCAGACTGTCAGCTAGTCATGAGTGGATTTCCTCAGACGTTGATTCTGGATCTGGTACTATTCAATATCTTTATAAATGATCTGTATGACAGTACACCCTCACCAAGCTGCAGATGACACCAAACTGGGTGGGGAGAGGTAGATACACCAGAAGGAAGAGCAACCTTACAGAGACCTCGACTGGCTGGAAGACTAGGCCAACAGGAACGGATTGAGATAAACAAAGATAAATGTCTAGTCCTGCACCTGGAACAGAATAATCCCAAGCAGCAGTACAGGCTGGGGTCTAACTGGCTGGGGTGGAGCTCTGCTGTAAAGTACTTGGGGATCCTGGTGGGCAGCAAGCTGAATATAAGACAGCAATGTGCCGTGGTAACAATGAAGGCAAACCAATCCCTAAAAGGTAGTTATAGAGAAGATGGCGGTACTCCCTTCATAACGATGTGTGGTGACAGGACAAGAGGCAATGGGCACAAATTGCTTCGGGGCAATTCCATCTGGATATAAGAAAATTCTTCACCATGAAAACAATTAAACATTGGAACAGGTTATCCAGAGAAGTGGTGGAATCTCCCTTGCTGGAAATATTCAAGACAGGGCCCTGGATAACCTAATCTAAGGTTCTGCTTCCAACAGATGGTTGGATCAGATGATCTCCAGAAGTCCTTTCCAATGTAGACTTTTCTATGATTCTATGAATCAAAGTTAAATCACTCTGGGGAACTGATTGAGCAGAGCAGGTAACACATGATAGAAGGCTCTCAGTGGTAAACTGGCAACATCCTGCTGGCCGTAACACTTAATAATGTTGTAGCTTGGTAAGAATCAACTTCTGTAGCTATTCACTAAGAGGCAAATAGTCTTCATTTCAACTGCATGCTGCCAAATCAGGGACTTGAGATGCCACCATTTTGAAAGCTATAATGTAAGTTAGAGCTCTATAACTGTTTTCTCCCTTTGCTGGAGGGTTTTTTGCATAGGAGAGAAGATAACACAGAAAATGGATGAAAACCTTCAGTCTTCTGACTTTATAACAATGTACTGCTTCCTCTACCTGGAGAACAAATGTGCTTAGACCACAGCTTGATACTGTCCTTGTTTTATCAATCCAAATGGCTACAAGTAAGGAAGACTATCTGAGGCTGTGCAACATCCCTCAGTCCTGCCTGTGCAGCAGCATCTTCTTTCTGTGCACATTAAACCCCATCAAAATCCTCTGCTTTACCTGCCACAATTAGACACAACAATAGGTTTTAATCTGGATATATACACCAGAAAAAAAAAATTAAGGACGGACCTTAATTCCTTTAGTCTGGGTGCTGCATGCCTGAGAAAAATCCTTGCCCTTCCCTCAGGGGCCTATAAAACTCTTTAAAGAGTGTTTATGATAGCAAGCACTTTACAAACACAAAGGAAACAACCTTGTCCTAGGTCCGAGTTGTAAATTAGTCTAACTCTTGCTAAAAAGGTATTTGATGACTGTTGACCTCTCTAGAAGAAAAGCTTAAAAAGAATTTTAAATCTGTCCCACTTCTACATTGGTAAACTTTATATTTCACAGAAAAGAAGTAAGATGTACTTAGTCCTGACCTATTCAACATATGTGAGTTCACATACAGAGAAAAAACTTAATGGATCAATCTGAAAGAGTGGTGTTCTGTTCAGCATTCTCTTTGTCAGATATCAGATATCTATATACAGGGACATCTTTACCTCTGTGCAGAACTATATGATCAATCATGTTACGCTTGTATTTGGTGTGATATAGGCAAAGAGGACAACGAAGGTCTTTAGGTCCTTCCTCAGGAACTGCCAAATGTCCAGCTTCCACGTGCATAGTAAAAGCAGATCTGTGAAATGGGAGGGAGACATGGAAGCAGTCAGAAGAGGTGTGTACGGAACACTGAAGTGTCACAGCTCTATTACAGAAGTGTTGTATACAATGGTACAGATACCACTCGGCCTTCTCTTCATAAAGCCACATGGCATTTCAGCAGGACTACTCAAATGGATATCACATGAGCATAGGTATTTGCAGGCTCATATCCCTAAGTAAAAGAACACACATTCTGCACAAGATATCATTTTGCAGTGATTGCTCTATAGTCACATTGCTGTAGTTAAGATGGCAAAAGTATTTCCAACTTCTGTGCTTGCTATTTGCTTGCCTTTGGCAAAGAGAGGCAAGTTGAGTAAAATCCTTTCAACTGTCCTAGACTTTGAAGGGTGAAAAAAACTTATTTCTGATGGCAAAAAATAAATAAATCCTCAACAACCTCTCTTTTTGTAGGACTAGGCCCACAACAGCTGAAATGTTCAGATTCGAGATATGAAATAGACTTGCATTTAACAGTAAATTTGACACCAAGTTGATAAGTTTGAAAGTCTGAATTATGAGGACCTGAAAATGCAAGACTGAGAATATTCCACAAACGAACAGTACTTTGGCACAACAAATCTCATACCATTAGCTGCATACTTAAATACGAGAGGAAAAAAAAATGTAAAAAATACATGCAGAGGAAATTAACTATGCATCTATCAAGCCACAAGGTCAAGTACTAAAATGAGAGGTGTTTGTAAACTTGGGGGAATTAGTTTTGTTTTGTTTCCTGGGGTAGTGCTAAAGCTTGCAAGAGCGAAGCTGCTGGCTGCATTAAATTACAAAATTTAAAGGCCCTTTGAAAGTTCTCCAAGTCTGTTAGCTTGAACACAAAACTTACAAACACAACTGGCTTTGGGCCTGATCCAATGGTCATTGAAGCCAACAGGTAAGTTTTTATCAACTTCAGTGGACGCTTTTGTGTGTTTAATTGCCTATGGTGACTGGAAGTTGCTTTTTTTTAAAGAGAGCTCACGTGTGTATGTTGTACATTTAAGGAGGAAAGATTGAGACACCACGATAAAGAACACAACTCTCTTTATGTAACTATGAAAATATGTAATTACAGCTTGATTTAAGGCAATTTTGTTTAATCCTGGTAGGAGAAAAGGACAACAGGGAAATGTGAAAAGATACATTGGAGCTGTCAAGAGTTGGAAATGCTAAAAACAAATAATAATCTGGAGCAGCGATAGTAATAGTAATCTGGAATTAAACAGCAAGTTATGCCATGTAACCAGCAAGGAGCTGAAGCAACAAAGCCTGATCCCTTATGGATGTATAACTTGAGGCTGCTCTTGTATGAGGTCTCCCATGTCTAATGTCCAGCATACAGCTAGACACGTACACAATACAATGGTGGAGTTCCCCAGGGCTCAATTTTATGGTCAGTTTTCCTCAGTGTTTTTATAAATGACCTGGACACAGGAGTTGAGTGCACACTAAGTAAATTTGCCAGCAATACCAAATTAGGAGGAGTTGTTGATTCCTTCGAGGGTAGGGAGACCTTACAAAGAGATCTTGATAGATTAGAGCACCGGGTAATCACCAACTGTATGAAATTTAACAAGGACAAATGCTGGATTCTGCACCTGGGACAGTGTAATCCTGCATGTATGTATAGATTGGGGGATAAGAGGTTGGAGTGCAGCTGTGCAGAAAGGGATCTGGGGATTTTGGTTGATGGTAAGCTCAATATGAGTCAGCAATGTGCCCTGGCAGCCAAAAGGACCAACTGTATCCTGGGGTGCATTAAGCACAGTACAGCTAACCAATTGAAAGAAGTGATTGTCTCACTGTACTCAGCATTGGTGCAGCCTCACCTCGAGTACTGTGTGCAGTTTTGGGGTTCACAATATAAGAATAATATAAAAATATTAGAATGTGTCCAAAGGAGGGCAACAAAGATGGTGAAAGGACTAGAGGGCATGACTTATTGGGAGAGGGCAAGGATACTAGGTTTGTTCAGTTTAGAGGAGACTGAGGGGTGACCTCATTGCTGTTTACAACTTCCTCGTGAGGGGGAGCAGAGAGGGAGGTGCTGATCTCTTCTCTCTGGTGTCTGGTGATAGGACACGAGGGCTTAAAGCTGAAGCAGGGGAAGTTCAGATTGGATATTGCTCTCCAGGGAAGTGGTCATGGCCCCAAGTCTGCCGGTGTTCAAGAAGCATTTGGACAACGCTCTTAGATATATGGTTGAACTTTTAGGTTGTCCTGTGTGGAGTCAGGAGTTGGACTCGATGATCCTCGCGGATCCCTTCCAACTCAGGATACTCTATGATTCTGTGATTCTAATAGAAAAGGTTGAGCATAATTCTTCAACAGAAGAATTCTTCTCCTTTACCCAACCACGCTATCCATTTTCACAAATCTCCCAAGGACATAATAGCTTTGAGACCTTGAATGTCAGCTAAGGGGGCTATGACCGAGGGTTCAAAATATCAGAAGGAAACTGAGAAACACTACAACTGCATAAATCTTTTTTCCTTAGGGAACATGGCTAAACACACACACGTCAAACTTTAAATTTTGCAATGGTTAATTAGATTTGCTGAAATGTTTCTATATGCTATCAGGCACTTTGGAGTATGCTTTATACTTCAGCCAGATAGATAAATTGCAGGGGGGTGTGGGGGGTGTGTGTGTGTTGGGATTATGAGAGCTTTCTTCATAGAGGGAATAGAAATTCTGTAACCTACCTAGAACATTTGACTGCCCCATGCTTCATGCTAATTGTCCCAAAAATATGCCTTATACTCCTCATACTCGATGGTGAGGACCAGCATCTAATTACAAATTGTGAGGGGGGAAAAAACCCCACTCCTTGTACTATTTACTGTAGTGAATACCACCTACTGCAAATGCTTTTCTCTTCAACAGATGGTACAGGCTGTTGTAGGAATGAAGAAAAACAATTATATGGATGCTGCTGTGATCTGGTATGGCATTTCCTATGTTTCCCTTCCTGGTCACCATTCTCTTCCTGGTCACCACACCTGGTGTGTCTTAGCTACAGCCAGTTCTCACAAAGATTTCAGAAGTCTTTTGAAGTGCTAAAAAAAAAATCCCATTAGAAGTTCAGTTTATTTATTTTGCCCAATACTTACTTAAAGCCTGTATAAAAGGAACAATCTTTGCACTTGAACAGTTTCTTCCCTCCGTGCTTGTCACGGTAATGACGTCGAATGCTCTGTATGTAACCCGAGGAGAATTCACAAAATTCACAGTTAAGGATAGCTTCTGTTTTTTCCACTCCCGCAGCACTCCCAGAAAGTGGGATTCGGCTGAAGTTATTGTTCCTGGCCAGAGCTGCAGACTGGTAGTGGTTCAACTGTTGCTGAACATCAGGAGGTTCCGAGTATGAAGAGTCTATAAAGCAAGAGATAGACAAGTTGTCATTCCAGGTGGCTCAATAAAATTTAAAAAGATTCCAGGCCTGCTCCAGCAGGCAGCCTTCTGAAGAGATAAGAGGATTACCATTTCTTCATCTAACCTGATTTGTATTCTACAATGTAAAAGGTGGTCAATTGAGATTAGGCTTTTAAAATCTGATCTGGGGAGGGATAAATATACGAGGGTAACCTATTAAAGACAGAAAGGAAATGGAAATGATACAATATTTCCCTCCCCCTTATACAACCCAACAGAAGGCTGTCACACCACTTTAAAGATATTTAAAAAAACACATAGACTGGATATGTTTCAGCACACAGAGTGAAAACTAGAATACTTTATTAAAAAAAAAAAAGGAGGGGAGTCTTGGAAGTTTCCCAATACATTGATTAGAATGTGGAAGTTAGGAATTCATCTACTTTGTCCTATATAATCCACAACTGCCCATGAATGGTACAAATGAAAGCAGACAAAGCACAGATGAATTTCAGTGTGACATTACTGAAAAAATAACAAAAGGCTCTTTTCTTAAACTTTTTGAAAAGGAAAACAAAAGGTGATTAAAAAAAAAGAAAAGAAGTCAGAACACAAAGTGTATCAGCCACCTCCCATTTTGATGGGTGATTCATTTCCAAAGTATAATTCCCTGAGGTTGTATACATATTGAAAGGCTGAGGGACTCGGGTCTTTTTAGCCTGGAGAAGAGAAGACTGAGGGGGGAGCTGATCAAAGCCTATAAGTACTTAAAGGGTGGGTGTCAAAAGGATGGGGCCAGTCTTTTTTCAGTGGTGCCCAGTGACAGGACAAGAGG
>KZ508366.1:12014-26469 GCA_002844005.1 Limosa lapponica baueri | reverse complement strand
CACATATGCATTACTATAGAAATAATCTAATACAAAGCGCCTGGGATTTCAAGCATCGTAGCCAAAAAAGCATTTGGCCAAAAAAAACTTGTGTTTTTGTGCTCCCTCTGCTGGATCTGGGAGAGCAGGAGATGCTCACCAGCTGGAGTGCCACTGGTTCCCCTCCTCGCTCTTCCCTGGTTCACACCTGGCAGCTGCCCTGTGGGGCTCTGGTGGGTGTTTGTGGGGAGGACTGGGTGCTTTCCAGTGTCCGCTCCTGCAGCTGCCCCACGGGACATGAGCCAGACACGAAAGCGAAAAGGTGGAGGCTGTGCCACAGCGAGACCATGGTTGGTCTGGAAAGGATGGCTGATGCCGGGTTTAAGGTGTTTCCAGTTGTCTCCTCTTCCCCACCTGTCTGTTTGCTTTTTCATCATTTTTTTTTACGTATTTTTTATTATTTTTTTACTATTTTTATTATTATTATTATTTTTTTATTTTTTTTTTAAGAAACTGATTCCAGTTCAGAGCAGAGCCCTTCAGAGTGTGCTGGCAGAGCTGGGGCTGGCTGGGGCACGGCACGGGAAGCGGCTGTGGTGGCGGTGGGGGTGATGGTGCAGCCCCCGAGCAGGTTGCGCCATGAAACCAGGGAGCAGATGCTGGTGGGGACGGTGCCAGTGTCCTTAGAATAAGCTTGGAGCTGATTTGCGGAAGGGGTGGGTGGTCTGCAATGTGAATTCACAGAAATGTTAATGGGATAGCCCTTCTAAGAGGCGCTTTATAAAACAAAGTAAGGGATTGTGGTGCCAGTTTTACAGATGGGGGCAGGACTGGAGGGGAGCGAAGGCTTGGTGTGCTGCGGCAGCGCAGCTTCAGCTGGTTTCAGCAACCTCTGTCCCCACGCTCTGCCTTCACGGCTGATCACCCCTGCCCTGTGCCCGCTCCCTGTGCTGTGCTGGCACAGCCGTTTAGGAGACAGCGTGCTGAAGGAAATCAGTTCCCCCCATCACAGCTACCCGTGTGGCTGCACAAATGCAGGGCTGGAAACAGGCGTCCGGGAGAGAGAAGTGAGAGGTAAAGTTTAAGCTGCCAAGTAAATGCTACAGCCTGCTTTGCCAAGGTCCCATCCGGTCGCACCTGGAATGGTACCCAGCTCCTGGGGCAGACAGAACAAAAGTTTATCCTTTGGAGGAACAAACTTAGAAGTTGGAGAAATAACTGACTCCAACTTCATTAAGGACCCGGTCTGAGTTAGCTGAGAAAGTCATGTTAACACATCCTAAATCTCCATCAATTAACATGTTTTTCCTGGCTTGTATATAAGCAGAACAAAAGCACTAGGGAGAACTTCTGGATGAGAATAAATATGTTGTGGGGGAAAACATTCACAGTTCAATGAGGCCTTAAAAGCCAATCATTCACCCAGGGTGCCTGTCAATATGTAACTTCTCTAAAATTGCCATTTGTTGTGAGACAAGAAAACCAGCAGAGTTCCTGTCTGAAGCAGACTGTCCCTTGGTGGCACTGTACGTGTTGGGGTGGGAGGACTGTTGCTAAGATATGGTTTTCAGACGTGTTTTTATTCTTTGTGAATTCTCAGTGAACAGAACAAATTTTGAAGGCGACTGACAAGTTATTTGTAATAACGAGGTTTTTCTTCTGCATTTTTTAAGTCACCTGTGACTTTTGCTTCATATGAATTGTTATGGAAGTGGCTGCTGCCACAGCTGGTCCTCGGGGAGGAACCTGGACTGGTCGCGAATTGCGTGCCTTACTTTTTTTTTGTGTGTGTGTGTGAAACTTGCTTTTTTATGTTTGATGGAAAATCTTTTGCATGGAAGTTATTTGGAAGTTAGTCTCTGTAAGGAAACCTTGTCTGCCTGCTGAACCAGCATGTAACACAATACATACTGCCCATAAATATTCCCCGGCCTCCCTTTGCAGTCTTTCTTTATAATTAAAAAGCATTTCCTAGAAGTCACAGTGCTGTGCCAACGTAATCCATAAACTTGCTTTGTTTTGATACAGACAGGATGGTGGTTTTTGAGGTATTTCGGTGTATTTGCTTAAGCAGAGTTTGGGGTTAGTTTATTTTTTTAAATGGCACTTAGCTCACAACAGTCAGCGAGTACCCTTTCTAAAGAGAATAAAAGAGACTTCAGCATGACCTTTAACTGAACAAAAAATATTACCATTTGGCTCAAAAAATTTTGATATAAACCTCAACAGAATTCCTCTCATTCATCTTCATCTCACTGTTTCGGGCAAGAAAACCTCTAAGGCTCAAATTGCTGGAGAGAGCCTCAAAAGCATGGGGATGGCAGGGCTGGGCTGGAACTGCAGCCCAGGCTCAGCTCTGGTCCTCCGGGCTTGGTCCTGGGACTCTCAAATGCTCTTCATTCATTTCAGGCCTGTTCAGTGAGCTTCTTCAAATGCTGCCGTGTTACACAGGAGAACGGAAGCGTGATGTATCTGTATTTTTATTGCAGGAAAATGGATCTTGTTATGTGAGGGCATTGAGGAAACAGTCCCCAGCTACCGAGAGGAAGAAAGGCCGGTGGGAAATATTCAGGTAGGAGACCTTTATGGACCACCAGGCGGTAAAAACATTTGTGGACAGTCTTTTTCCAGACATTGTGGTGTTATGCTTTAAGGGCTGATCTGGTCACTATCAAAGTTTATTTGTTGTTTTAAGAAGCAGTCCTGTTTGGTCAATTGATTGCAACAACAAAACACTGCAAGCAAAGCCCTCAGCATAAACATTCCTTGGGCTATCCCTGGTACAATATTGATCCTGATACAGAATACAAACAAATTACTACTTGCGTGAGCCATTCGAGCTATAAAACAGAGCAATAATATGTTCCAGTTGCTGCCAATAAATGTGCATTTATAATAAACAAAGTAGAAATCCCTGAGTAGAAATGAACAGTAGTTTCAATAACATGTTCAATAGCTCATGGCCAGCTGTTGTACAGAATTAAAAAAGACACAGAGTGGGCACTCCAGGGTTCCTGTTACCTCCCCTTCTTAGGAAAAATAATCTTTGCAAACTTGTCCTGTTGCTGCTTTTGCTTTGTTTTGAGGGTTTGTTTAGATATTTTAAATATTTTATAAAGCAATAGGTAATGTCATCTTTGCTTTATTTCCAATGTAGTTTGGAGCTTCTCAAGAATTTGGTCTACATCTTAATTTTCTTGTGGACCAGCTGCCTTTCCTTACACTGTTACGTTGGACATCTCCACTTTCACTCCTTGTCATATCCCCGTGGCATTTCCTCATGTTGTGAAAGAGCATTAAAGACTCTTTCATGTATTTGTAGTTGTTTTGAATGCAGCTGAAATTCGTGAGGGACAGTCAGTACCCTTGTGCCCATCACCACCGAGGGTGCAGGGATGTTAACTGAACCCATTTCCAAAAGGAAAAAAGTTAATTATCATCAGAACATAGATCCTGTTTTATTTTTTTTAAATCTGCTCTACCGTGCTCATATAATCCTGCTCCCCCTCTCCCGTATTTTCAGTGCTGCACTTTGATGAGCTACAGACAGTTGACCTGAAGGCATTTCTTGATGAACATTTCTGTCTGCTCTCAGCCTTGAAAAACTCAACCTTTTCAAGAGCTGTATGGGGAAAAAAAATGTGTAAGACTAATATTTATAGGCTGAAAGAGAGGGGAGAGGAAAGACTGAAGTGTAAAACTTGCTTCCAGCAGAAATGCCATCCCTCTTTTACCTCTGATAATTAGAAGCATTTTTGACATGGCTACAAAAGCAAGTTAGTGGTGTGTGCCTGCAATTTGCTGTGCTTTTGTACTGCAGGACTGTTTTCCTTTTTGTATGGTGATGCTTTCTTCTGTTTTGTTTTAAGACAAAATACAAATTTCAGCTGATACTCAACTATTATGTTATGATTCATCCATACTCCTACGTTTTAAACGATTGCTCCCAAGTACTTACACATGATTGTTTGTAAAAATGGAAGGTTGTTATTCAAGTTCTCATTTTGAGTACTTTTTCATAATGTATAGCAAAGCTCATGTGCATAAATCCTTTCATTAATAGTTCTAACTGAAATCATACTGGAAGACTAGAAGGAGGAGAGGTTTTAACTGTGCCATAATTTTTGCTGGGAAAAGATCTTGGCTATATTAAGAAATACAGCAGTACTGATTGTAACTCTAATAGGAGATTTAGAGGACATTGCAAATAGCTTTTCATGCTGCCTTAAAGAGTATACTGTATTTTATGCCCCCTGGATGTAAGTCCAATACTTTAGTATTTTATTATAAAAATAACGTGTACAGGCATAGAAATGCAGCAAATAATTAAAAAAAAAAAAAACCACAAAACAAACAAGCAAAACACAAAAACAAAAACCACACCAAAACCCGGTTTTAAATCTGTGCTCCTGAAAACTTCCTGGAGATTTCCCTAGACTTGGATCCTGGTTTAAAAAAATAAAATAAAAATCACTTTTCTGTTCCACGAAGAAACTTGGGAAAGAAGTTCCTTGCTGTGCCTTCAGGTCACGTGGCCTCACTGCTGTAGAGCTGGAATGTTTGCCATGGTATTTCCGGAGGATTCATAAACACACAGAAGGAACAGGAGGGTTAAGAGGATTATATTTTTTTTTAATTATTATATTCTCCCCTCTCCCCGCCTTTTTCTTCTTCTTTGTCAGCCTAAATTCATGACACTTTAGGTGTGGGGTTTCTTAGGAATTCAAAAGAGTGTTTATCTGATCAGTCCAATGAATTTTAAGAATTCATCTGTTTTTTAAAGAAACTAGTTAACAAAAGGTATTTGGCACTTTTTTAATTGCTGAATTTGTCTAGAATTGTTTCTTAATGTGATAACCTGGCAACCTACATATTAAGCCTAACTCTGCTATTTAGACAGTCTTAATGGTTTACTTTTGGCATGTGTCACCGTGAGTGGCATTCAGTAATCTGACTTGATAGCTGTCATCTTGCAAGCCAGGGTAATGCAAACAAAAGATGAGCACTCAAACGAGGTTACAGTGAAGAGCCATTTCCTAAGTCCTGCCGCGGCGGCGTAGAATCCCCAAGTCAAATCAGAAAAGCACGGAATTAGTTCTGGCTCCTGGGATATGAGGGTTAAGATTATGCAAACCTCTTCTTTCTAACTGTAGGAATAGCACGTGCTCTTCCTGAGACTGTGCAAACACCAGCTCGCTCTGGGATTGTGAGGACCTCTCTGTAATGTCATGGATGTGTTGTGTCTTCCTGGCAGGGTGGGCTGAAGGAGACCCTGCAGTCCCTCTCACGCCCCTGGGCTGGCGGAGACGCATCTTCTCCTCTTCCTCCTCCCTTCCCCTCCCAGCCCAGCTGAGCTGCCTGTTGAACAAGGGCAGAGAGCTGATCCATTTTAAAAATAACCCGGCAAAAATGGGAAGGGAGGGAGGGGGAGGATGAATGGACTATTTTTAGCTTGACCAACTCCGTTTGCTACACGATGTACCATAAAGCTGTCCTGACGCTACCAGGAGGGGTGGGGAGAGGGCAGTGCAAGGGGAGCTGGTAACAAGTGGCCAGGGGTAGGAACTGCTTGTTCCAGCTTTGCCACCGTGAAAAGTGACCCCGGCAACACGGCTCTGTCGTCCATGAGGCTGCTCAGCAGAAGGTTTATAACCATATCAAGGTGGGCTTGTTGCTGAGTCGGATTATTAATTACATCCAAAGTTACAAAAAGGCAGCATAGTTTGTGTTAGAGCTTTCCTTTAAAGTATGAATCAGTAGATTCTTTTTCCCAAGTTCGGGCACTGAGTTGAGTTATTGAGGAGGAGCCTTGTCAGATCTGGAATTGAGCAAGAGCTTGCGTTCTGCACATTGACAGGACTTCCTCAGTCCTTCCTCCTCCCCCCACCAAACTTTTTGAAGCCCATCTTTCAGGGTGACTAATTATTTAATGATATTCTCCTGATGTGGAAGTATAGCATCATTTACTTTATTAAAGTAAGACTTAAGTTTGTTTTTTTTCAGTAAAATATGTAATGTCTGGTTACCACAGGTGCCATTATTATCTGACTTCTGCTGGTACCCCTGGACACCTGTGGGGACATAGCAACACCAATATCAGTCAACAAAAGAAGGGAAAGAAAAGGAGCAAAATCATGAATCGAATAGCTGGGAAGGGAGTAGGAAGAATAAGGCAAAGACAGAGCAGGAAAAAAGGCTGGAGGTTTGAGGAAGGGAAATTTTCTCTTCCAAAATGAGCTTTGTTGACAGAAATAGATGTAAGAAAATATGGGCATCTTCCCATCTAAAAGAATATGGGAAGAACCGGTTGAGGTGGCTGTAGTGATAATTTTGGAAGTGCTCCCATGCTGTAGGGGTAGGCAGATGGGGTAAAGCTTAAGGTACACCTTTAAGTACTTAAGGTACACCTTACGTTTCAGGTAAAAAGGGACACAAATCTATCTCTTCAGGTAGTGGAAATACTGTATGAGAGCTTCCTTTTTTTGGAGATGTTCCAGTGTTTATCTTGTTCCTTAGTATATCTCACTCGTTTGTAGCTTCTGTGCCTGTACGAGAATGTGCAAAGACTTTTTGCAGGTAATTTTGCAACTATAATATGTATATCTGAATAATACTTTTCGTGCCGTTTGGCTTTGCCCCTTGCCATCTAAGGCTTCCCGAGCCTTTATAAGGAAACTTTGTTTAGGCAGGCCAAGGGGAATCATGGGTTGAAACTTATTCTCAAAAGCTCTGTGTTCTTAATTGCCTTTGACAGTGGTTGGGAAAGATGTCACTTCAGCACAGTGAAAAGCGACCAAAATAAATTATATTTTTAATGAAGGATTCTCTATCTGGATGAATTGATACTGGCAGGATGGTATTGGTTAAAAATAGAAGAACCTTCTGCAGACACATTACAGTTTATCCTGGTTTTATTTTGTCTAAACAAAAAGCAATGTACACAGACTGAGCACAGACAGGCCTTTCAGTCTGAGGTACTTCCTTTGGCAGATGGCTTCTGATTATTTTTTTTAATTTATTTTATTTATTTTTTTAAGTAAATATTGCTTTGAAGGGAGACCAAATAGAATTAGTATTCAAGTATTCCGTTTATCATGTGACTGCATGGGAGATTGCTGTATCCTCTACTAAACCTATTTCATGGTGATGTGTACAAGATTCTTGTGGCCTTATAAAGGATGCTATCTTGCATTCCTCTGTGCAAGGAGGTATTTCCAAAAGAAATAATAGGCTGATTGAATATTTATTTTCGTTAAATACAAAAGTATTTGTAGCTAACTGGCAAATGTTTTGCTTCTCTACCCTCCCTTTTCTCCTTAATCTTGTTTATCTTCTTGGTGTTTTCTTTCAGCCATTAGAAATGTGTTCTTCTAGGTTCTTCTAGATCGGCTGATTTAGAAGCCAAAAATTTGTATCTTTTCACTGAAAGCATATGTAAAGGGACTGAATGGTTAATTTGGCTTGTATAGCTTAAGCATATGTATGTTGTATACATTAGACATATTTTAGAAATATTGAATGTGTGTGTAAATTGAGGTCTTGTTTCAGAATTGAGTCTGTTAATGGTTGACAATTATGTATTATATATGTATTTTTAAACGACTGACAAATTTTAAATAAGGCTAAATTAACCTGCAATAATAATACTGTTGTGGACTTTTTAATATGTTTCGTATTGAAAAGTATTTAACTAAATTCCTCTATTTAATCTTATTGAAGTTAGAAAATTCAAGGTACAACTGTGTTTTCACACATTTTATTACGCCTTGATATTTCTGATAGCATAGCTTTCTTTTTTCAGGCCTTCAAGTGGGAAAAGAGAGAAATTTTATTTCCTTCTCAAGACAAAAGAACAATGCAAGTGTAATCTCAGCTCTCAGTTTTTCTTTTGTCTATGGCTAAGTCCATCTCTTAACCTGGTATGATTAATCCAGTTTGATTTGTTCAGGTTTTTAGAAGTTTATGAAAGGACAGGGAAAAGGGAGGAAAAAAATTCCTTTGAAGCACCTGCCAGTGATTCAAATGCTACCTTGAGTCATGAAGATACGTGTGACTGAGATCTGTGTTACCAGAGCGCGTGAAATGCCAGCAGGTGTATAGCCTCAACTGATGATCGGGGCCAAGTATTTAAACTAGTTGTACTCTGCAGACAAGGTATGATCTGCGCCACGAAAGATTTTGAGCTAAGAAATTGTAGAAAACCTCCATATGACACAATGTAATCTAAAATCTTGCAAGTGAAAATAAAACCTAATTCAGCCACAGAATGTGAATAGGCGGAGGAGTGTGTCTGCAACACCGTGTGGCGTCCCTTCTCTCACTCACTTCTACCTGTCCCATACAGCGAAAAGCTCAAACAACTGAAAACTAAAAATACTCTTTTACAAATAGAGTGGGAGGAAGAAGAAAACAGGCATGAACACCACCTTTCAAAGATACTAAGTGTTTGCTACAGCAACAGTCTGGTGGCAGAGAGTTCAACAACATAATTACACGTTGAATAAGAAGGTGTTTCTTTTGTTGCCTTTGAATGGGGCACTTCTTTCATGGAATTTCCTCTTTCTGATGTGCTCTCTTACTGGGTGGGCAGAAGCTCACTGACTTCTGTAGGACGGTTTCTGTTTAATACGGTTTAGCAATGACCATTTTATTACTGTCCTTTTAAAGGTAAACATTCCCTGTTTCTTCAGGCGCTCTTCTTACAACGTGATTTTTTTCCCCTGATGATTTTCGTTGCTGCCCTCTGATTTCTGTCTCATTTTGCTCTAAATACACAGGTTTCTCTTATAAACTAGTGCCAACCACCAGATTATCACTGCTCCTTTAGTGTAAACTGTGCCATCAGAGGATTGCTGTTTTCTCAGGTCCCAATTTGATAACAGATATTTCCTTCTCTGAGCACATTCCTCTTTTGGGCTCTGTTCTAACATCCACCAAACTGAGTGGATTCTTCATTGGTTGGTGGGACGGAAAGCTGCCCGTGCAGGGAGTCTATTTTACCACATTACCCACATTACTATATGGTAATGTGGGGTTTTCTGGTCATTGTTTCCCTGGGCCTGATAGAAGCTGAGAAGCTAGAGGTGGAGTGCTCTTTATCAATTTATGGAGTCTTGCAGTACTTTGCCCTGCCCTTCCCTCGCACCTTTGGCTTTTCTGGTGCCTAACACCTGTCTGGTGCCTTTTTTTCTCATAATGCCTTTGAAGTTCTCACCTGGAGATGCTCATTCCCTCTGTAGGCTCGCAGCCCTTAGGTGCTGCTGGTTTGCAGTCAGAGCATTTTGGGAGTTCACATAGAACAAGATAGTCCTTGCAGCAGAGGGGTACACCCCGAGAGAACACGTACCTACATCGTGTCTTGTGGGCAGACACAAGCTTGATCTGCTCATCTTCAGCTGGTCACATTCTGTGTGGAGCCAAACCAGAAGCTCCATATCCATCGTTAGCATTGTGTTGAGCTCGAGCTAATAAGCTCGGTCTCTTGGCAGGATGTGTTAGATCAGGCTTACTGCTGTGCTAATTGTGCTTACACAGCTTCCAGTTTGGAGCTGGCTCATTTACAGCTGGCTTGGATGGTGGCCAAGAAGGCTCGCCTCTGCCTGCAGTATGCCATGTAGACATACACACATCCAGCACTTGAACGTGTCTGTCAATAGCAGGAAATTATATTCGGAGGGAGGGGAAAAATCTTTGGCCTGGCTGCAAGCGTAAACAAGGACAATATTAATGAATGAGGAAGTAGGTAACAATTTCAGTAAGGAGAAGGATTGATTATTCCAACTGTAGACTCACCACCACAAGCTGTTTTCGGCCCCTGCATTTGGCCTCATCTCATTCCTCTTATCACTTTTTTTTATTTTCACTTTTTTACAATATTTCTTGGGAACGTTTCCTGGATTTAGGAATCTTCATTGTAGAAGTGAGCAGCCTTGTATTTTAACTGGGGAACAGAAACTAATCTAAACACAAGGTTGAAAATGGGCAAAATTTCAGAGGGGAGAAATTTGCCTCTATGATTAGCCCATCCTCTGTTTTTGTCGTCTCTTACTTCAACGTACAAACTGATTTGCTAAAATATGGTTATAATATAGTGTCAAGGATCTGCCCATCTTAGTGTTAAAGTGCTGTAGTTACCTAAAGGTACAAAATACTCACTAATAACAGGAATTATATAGGAAGAAGAAAGCCAGGGCTGTAAAAAGCTGATGTTTATTTATTTAGGTTTGGAAAAGTAGAGCTCAGAATGACTTGAAAGCCACATCCTCAGCTGGCGTAGATTGGTTTAATCAGTTCCCAACAGTTGTGTTATTTACTTCAGCAAGAATTTGTCCCCTCAAATATTAAGAAATCTGTCTGTGGAAGAGTGTGGTGGGGGACGGAAACATATGAATGTGTATGTATATAAATGTAGAGAAAACCAGACTTCTTTTATTGTGAAATAATAAAATTATTCATCAGCCACATCACTGTGAGCTCTCTTAATATTTGAGCCCATTTCTCTCAAATTATTTTCTTGGTCACAAACATCCATGCATCGCTGCATTAATTTGCTTGACAGCTTAGAGGCCACTTCTCCGTTTGAGCAAGCCTCAAAGAGACAGTACCAACCTTTTAGTTCTAAAATCGCTGTTATTAAAACAACCAGGGAAATGTATCTCTGCAAAGGCAGAGTTGAATAATGATTTAGCTCCCAGAATTAATTTGAAATTTCAGCAGCACTAAGTAATATTTTAGTGGCAGTATAATCCTGTACATTACATATTAAGTCTGCAGACTGCACTGCCAGTGGAAGAACCCTGCAGTATTTAAATGACACTGTAACACCATGGTATTATATTCAGGTCATTAGGGGGCATTTTACAGGATTGAAGTTATCTGGCAGAATGTCAAGGGTGAATCCTATAATCTCTGTTTCTTTGCCTCTCCAAATATGTAGATTAGGGGTTTAAAAAAATACAATTACGCCTAACTCACGAGTGTTCCTTCTCTGTCTCAGCCCACTGTATCACCTGAGCACCGCCTGCACTGTCAACAAACGCTGAGAGCTAACCAAAGGAAAAGGGAGTTATAGGCATAGATGGCTCAAGCAGCTGATGATGGAAGTGGGGAAAACAGTGTAGTGAGGGCTGCAGGTTTTTTTGTCTGTATGAATCAGAGCAATTGATAGATAAGCATAAACCCAAGTATTTGGCTTTTGTGGCAAGTGGCAGCAGGTGTCTGGAATGATGGGAAGTGCTGAGCCCCAAAATGAGATTTTTCCGGAGCAGATCCCTAACGTTAACCTTCTGAAGAGGCAGGAGCACCCTTGCAATTGAACGTACCAAGGGAAATGTACACCTCTCTCCCCTTTGTGCCTTAGAAATTCCTCCTAAATTCGTGCGTGCGGCCCATCGTAACTATTTTGATACCTCTTTTCAAATGTACTCATCAGTTAGACAGCTCTGGTTGAATTTAGAGAGAGATATTAGGCTGTGAAAAGCATGTGTTCTCAGCAGCTTATTGCAGCCTCTGGCAGAAGTTACTGCCATTCAGATCCGCTAGCTAGATAGCTCACGTGATTATTCCGTGCGCTGGTAGAGACTAACTGAGCTGGGTTAGTTTAAGCATGTAAATAGTAGCTTTGGATCATTCTTTCTGCAAGAAATAGATACTCATCACAGAAGCAGGCTAGCTGGCTGATAGGCAGTAAGTTTCACCACGTGAGTCTTCCCTTGTCTTTCCTTCACCGAGTTTTAACTACAGCTTTTGGGGTAACGTGAACACTTGGAAAAAATAAAAACAATAATAATAATAGGATCAGTTAAGGCAAGGGAAGTTGAAGTGATATCTAACTTCCAATGGTGAGAATGACAACGATGACATTCTGGTTGGTCAAGTCTGGATAAACTTTTCAGCCAGCAGAGTGGCCATGAAGTGAATAGGACACGTGGCTGTGCCCTTTGTGTGCTCAAAGCAGTTGAGGGGGGGGAACCCCAACAACTTATTTAAAGAGTTTGTTTTTCTCTAGACTAAAATATGGGCAAAGTTCCCATATGGTAATTCCTGTTTTCTTCTTGTGGCACTCCATGTGATGGGAAATTCTTAGGAAGGTCTCAGGGGCAAGAGGTGTGTTTGGCTGATGCATGCCGGTGCTTGAAAGGAGTGCTGAGGGTACTGGAAATTGTTTTTACAGGTCTTCTTTCCAAAAATAGCTGTAACTTCTTAGTAGGGAATGGTGCAAGTCTCATATTTGCAGAGAAGCGTTGGCTGTGTGAATGGGAGAATTGCCTTACTTGGCAGACCTGCTGCCGTAGGAGGCTGTAGAGGCACATCAGCAGGTTAAACACGGCTGTGGACAACAGGTCCATGAACAGGCACCAAAGGGAGCAGATGTCTCACTGACATCTGACTGCGGATGCCGGGGAGTGATGGCAATAAGCTATGGATAATGGCTGGGCTCACATACCCGGCCTACGTAATATCTTCTGCTGTCATCCATGGAGACAGAGTACCGAGGTAGATGGATGGCTGGATTAACCCAGCATGACATGTCTTCTGTCCCTGCTGCATTCAGGTGTATAACAATACTTAAAACATTATTCATGATGTATTTTAAGGAACATCAAAACCAGCGGAGGCATAGGGTGTTTTTTAGTCTTCTACTTTTTTTACATGAGAAAAGGCTAATCTTCTATGTTAATATTTCCTTGGGTTTTGTATAGCCTGCTTTCACAGAGGATAAAGTTTCAGTTTAGATTTTGAGGACTGCACTCTCTTGATCTTGATGTCGATTTGGTTGTCACTAGGTTTTGTTTTAAAATGTACAACAGGAAGCCAGTTCTGCCTCACCGTTTCTGTTGGGTGTTTTTTCAAGTTAAAGGCAGCGGGCTTTCCTGAAAAATGTCTGTAGACAAAGAACTCTCTAGAGTGGGTCTCTCCTGATCTGTGCAGTTAGCAATTACTCCTATGAGCCGTCATTTTAAAGTAAAAATAGAAAATGTAAAGTATTGATTACATATGCAAGTACAAGAAGTACATCTGTATTCTAGCTCTCCAGAAGCTTGTAAATAAAAATAGATTTAAATCATATTTTTCCTTCTAATGTGGCACAACAAGTAATAGCTTTGCTCTTGAGGAAGTATGTATGGAACCCATAAGGCTATGAGCTTGTGGAGAGAGCTTTATTCCAGCTATATATTGTTAAATGAGGCAATATTGGAAATCTTCTGGGACTCCTTTTCCTAAATAAGGGACATGTGCTTGTTATCGTGGCGCAGCAGTGAGGCAATACCATGAAGTTCAGGATGGGAGAGATCTTTGTTGTTTATCAAATGCATACTTGTGTACCAGATATTTACTGTAGCCTATACACGCTAGATATAAACAGTGCCTTGGCACTTAATGTTACCATGGCACTTGAACTGCCTTTTCAATGTATTTGCTGAGGCTGCAACACTGTTTTGCACTAAGGTTTAGATAATTCAGCATCTGCCTTTCTCAACCGAAATAATCGTGCTGCGCTCACTGGCGGTACCCAACTAAAGCCTGTTTTCCTCCCAGCTCATTGAAGGCAAACATCTGGAGCACAGGCTTCACTATCCTTGGCTGTTGTATCCTTTGTGACTGTTTGGATGCAATCAGTTTGAATCATTGCCAGCTGTGGTCTTGGTCCAGAGACTTGTCAAACCAACTTGTGCCTCTAGCTTCTTGTAAGGACTGGTCAGGGAGATACAAAGATTGTAGGACAATCCCCATTATCTTATGAGATGATGTGTATATAATAAGCTCTGAATAATTACACAATAAAGTAATCATCCAGCAAATTATTATGTTCCTCAGTAGGGAACCTCAATAATAGGTCTGCAATAAATAGAACTTTTCTTTTAATAGCCATTGTCGAAGGGCTTTAAGTATTAGCAGTGTTTATCTGAAGTTGAACTGATACCAAGTTCACTTTCAAAGAATGAAAATTCTTTGCTCAGAATGAACCTTAATGATGAATTGAAGATAATTTAGAGCTGGGGTCTGCTGTGGGGTTTCACTTCAATGTTTATTCCCTTCCTCCACAGTATGGTGCAGGATTGTAGATACTAGTCTCAAATAATGCCTTATTAAAGATTCTGAGTAGCCAGTAACTGCTCTGGTTCTTAACCTGATGACATCTTTAGGTTCATACATGAAACTAGGGAATCAACCAAATGTGCTCATTTTTTTGCGTAAAGGTAGCTGGACTTCTGCAAACAGTTTAGAGGATTGGATTCGGTTTTGATATTGGTCAAGAATATACCTGTGACACCATCCAGTATTTTTGGGAAGGTTTTGCCTTTGTCTTCTGTAGCTGGCAAATTTATTTCTTTGCATATAAATACATGCAAAATCAATTTACTACATGTAACATGAGCGTACTATGCAAGCTACCAGAGTTGTAATACTTATAGATGTAATGTTCTCTGATGGAGATGCTGAACTTTGCAGTATGTCTGTTTTCTTACTTTTG
>KZ508364.1:47940-58904 GCA_002844005.1 Limosa lapponica baueri | reverse complement strand
CTCAGAAAATTCTGATGGCCAAGTTAAGAAGAGGTTCTGTCAATATGGGAAAGAATGGGTTATCATGCAGAATGAAATGGATAACAATTAGGACTGAAGAATGAAGAACAGGACAATGACTGTATTAAGAAGAAAAGGAGAAAAAGACCTGAGGATAATGGCTGAAACTGGCAAGAGCAGAGGGGCGAGCTACTAGCACCACAAGAAAGAGATCCAGTATTATATGAGTAAAATAGAGGAGGAACTTGTAAGCCTGTCACAGAGAAGTCAAGATGAAGAAAGAAGGAAGGAGAAGAGCCTAGAAATACATCAGAGTGAAGAAACCCAACTATTTAGATGGAGTGCTCTGTCAGCAAGTGTCTATGAACTGATTCTGAATATATTTCCACAGTGGGTTAGAGAAGGTTTTCTAAACATTGCAACAGGTAAACTCAAGTAGCACACAAACTGGATAAAATGGCTAAAAAGCCCAACAGATGGAGCTTTTTTAGTTATTAATGGGAATAGTAGATAGAGTTTCTGTGAGTGACAAGGACTAAATTAATTGCCCAAAGTGATACCTTCCAGTTCTGTGCTCCTGTATTATTAGTATTGCACCAGTGTATAAGGAGAAGTGTTTGCTAGGCTGGGAAAGACACACATATTTTGAACAGTTCACCCTCTTAGGAGAACAAGAGGAGAACCTGGCAGGGTACAGCTACAGTCAGTAACAAGGACCTGTTCACAAGGACCTTCACAACTTCCAGCTTTCACGAGTGAACACCATTTTGATATGTCCAGGTCATAAGTGAATTTCTAATTATTTTTAAGTGAAGTAAGCAACTTGAGATGTTCTTAACAAAAGCAGACAATTCTGTGGACTCCATTCATGATGTTGTTTAGATTCTGCAGTACAAAAAATGTATGAATCGTTGAGAAAGGCCTGACCAGGGTCATTTTCAATTGACACTTAACCTCACCCAATATTGTTTGAAGACAAAGTCACAGAGGTGAAAATGAAACTTACCTTCACCTACCCTTGAATCCAGTTAGTGTTGTTAATTTGTAGCCTCCTGCGTTCTGCTGAGCATCTGATATTCATGTCCTGAAGATTCTTCATTGGATTACTTTTAAATCGCTATCTAAAGCAGATCTATTAACATTAAAATTTTATGGAAACGTATATTGTGGAGTTGTGAGGTTTTAACAAAGCTGGCTTGTCAGTGTTTTGAAGATTCAGCTTTGTTGGCAAGCTTGTTCTCTTCATACCTTTTCATTTTCACCAAAGGTAATTAACCTCTCTGTGTGGTGACAGTTTTGAAGAATGTGAAGTTATTAATGATCATCATGACTCTATTAGAAATGCAGAAGATCAAATTCAGTGAGAAATTTCAATCAGAAGAGGAAAGGTAAGATGCTAAGCTTGACTTTCTTAGCCTTTCCTCAAAATAGATACATAAAGAATTTGGAAGAACAATAGCATAACCTTCATCAAAATTCCATGAGAACATTACTACGTTCCGAGGACGTACTGCAGCACAACAGCTTGCAAATAAATACTTACAATCTGCTTAAGTGTAAAGGGAATATACCTTGATTGCTGCCAGTTTTATTTAGCTAAAATCATTAGGATATCCTGCAAGAACATAGAAGAAAAAACTTATTTTAACATGATCCATATATACATGTATTTTTATTAATAGAATTTTGATAACGTTATTGCAATGAGCTGTTTTAGTTTGTTGTGTTCAATATAGCAAAACTTCATAGACTGTTCTAGTCTGAAGTTGCCTCAAAAAAGATGTATCTATCCACAGAAGTGATAATGTCTATTTGTCTTACTCACTTTAGTGAATGCTGTACTTCTCTACGTAAAAATTACGCTATCCAGCTGAGTTCAGGAAACACACATGAAGACCGGGTAGAGGGAACACCATTCACACCAGTAACCCACAAATGGATTACAGGGCTTCAGGTTTACCGCACTTCATTTCACCATTTCAAATTCTGCTATGGGATCGAAGCAACTTGCTAATGGGAAATTCGGTTAACTGTATAATGGGACAATATATATAACTATATAATGGAAAATTTGGATAACTCTATCATGACTTCACGAGCCTGAAGGCTCCTTTGTCATTGTCTAATACTGCATGTCTCCCAGCGTATTCAAACTTGACTGATGGCTTCCTCCTCTCATTAGACAGGACAGAGGGACCCCCCCATAGATCGAATCCTGTTGGAGTTCCTCATCATACCCCATTTGCCGTACTGCTACCCTCTCTTGATTAATTAATTCACTAATGTCAGTGAACAGTGCATGCAAAGCTTCCAGCATGCTCAACCTACAAAGCCACACTCTTTTGTTTAATATATAGTGTAATCTAAGCATGACAAAATTAAGAAGCATTCAAACTGTATATTTTTTAATTGCATACCCCTAAAAATGCAGCAATCAGTGTGTTTTTCATTTGCAACTAACAAAATGAAAATCAGCGGAAATATGCATTGGAATGATTTTAAATACTGCTAATTGTATTACTTCTCAGTAAAACCTTCAGGATAATCAGGGAAAATATGCAGGAGGACAAACAGAAAAAGTTTTAATTTTATAATAAACATATTTGATAGGCAAGCAGGCAAACAGACAAAGAAGTATAATTCAAGAAATTTCAAAAAGAAAAGGAAGGAATTCCAGGTATCTCAGACTAAGTCTTCTGTAAACAGTACTGCATTTGTTAGACAAAACCAGTTTAGAACATATTATCACTAAATCTTTTCAACTTTACAGGTCATTTGGTACTGGATTAATCAGCCTTCATCACAATATTTTATCACCAACAGTTATTCATTATTATTATTTTGTTATTATTTTCATTACCATGAGTCCATGCTGGAATCAACAGCTCAAGAGACGTGATGCTCCTGCAGGTCCATGTCCCCAGCTCCCACCAGTAGAGAGGGTGCGTTTCCAGCAGACTTAGCACCCATATCCACCACATCTGCATCCATATCCACCACATCTACACACAGCTGGCCACGCAGGTCACAAACAGACACGCCGAGAACTCACATGAACACAAACAACATCAACAGCCCTCTCTGGCTGAGGAGGATGGAGGTTCACTGATAACAGTATATATATAAATACTCAGGTATACAACTTTATATAGTTCAAGGACTTTTTTTATTTTTCCCTTCCACCCTTCCATCTTACAACCTACCATGTTTTCTTTCTTTCTTCCATTCCTTCATTCCAGGTTCAAAAATGTTTAAATAAGCTACCTAGGAAGACTTAAAAGCTAATCACAGTTTTGACCACTGATCACCTATCAAAAAGTTTAGGATGATGATTGTTAGGATGTGCTGGTTTTTATGGCCAGCAAGAGATACAGAAAGCCAGAAGATGAGACTCTGCAGAGCGGCAAAAAAGATGGGAGAGTGACAGATTAAACATATAAATTAACTATAATGAAAGGAGGCAACGGTGATGCAATAAAACTATCTTTTCAATATGCACTTGCATTCGATTAGGGACATCAATAAAAAGAAAATGTTGCAAAAGGCCAACAGATGCCTTGAGGCAGATAAAAATCCCAAATGCCAGCTTCACAGATGAGACAACAGTTCCGATATTATATACTTCCGATGGACAGACACAGCTCCTCCAAGCTGTGACCAATGGGCTCCCTGTAAAGTCCTGTGTCAGGGGGTTTTGAAAAGAGGAAAAGGTTCTATTAATATCTGGGAATATGGCCTGGATTGCTCTGCAGTTTGCATTATGCTTGTAACTTCTTGCAGTTTGTGTAGAGAAGACTTTTTATACATATTTCCGACACAATGATATAATCATATAGGATACGAGGGCAAATATTGATTTATAATGGTTTAAATAGCAAATTCTAATAAAGCAATCTTCTCTTGTAGCTTTGAAACCAATGACCCAAAGTTTACTGGGATTGTGAGCTCAAAGAATTATACAGGAATCATAACACATGAACAGGGAGCGTTAGTGCAGAAAATCCTGCTCTTTCCTCTAAAAATATGCAGTACCTTTGGCCCAAGAGAGCAGCCACATTGTACTGTTTGACATTAAATTCTTGGACCAGATCCCTACCTGTTGTAATTTAATAGAATTCCAATTTATACGGAGGTAAGGCAGTTTGTTGTTCTGCTCTACAAGTCATTAGCAGTAAACATTATGTAAATGAAAAAAAAGAGGAAATAGCATAAACCACAGGCCCAAGCGAAGGCCCACAAAATGCTTGGAGTCTGTGTATAAATCTGAATAAATAAATTAGCGAATCATGAACTAAAATTGCTCACTTGCATTTCTAGAATAAAGCATTTTCCTGGAAAAAACTGAATGAATAATCAATGAACTTTAAAACGGAATGCCTATCACAACTGGTCAAAAGGCTATGAAGAGCACATTGCCTGATAAACCACATGTGGGGTTTGCATCCTTCTTTTTCTCTTCTGACTATTTAAAGAGTTTTTACTGGTTGTCTTTGCAGAGCCAGGAAGGACTTGGCCGGCATCTCCCCAATTTCCATATGATATTTTCTAGGATTTAGGTTCTGCCTTCCACAAAGGAAAAATTTTTAGAATTTCCTTTTTTCCCTTCTTTTCATTCACCGGTGAAAGAAAACATACATTATTAACATATTAAGACAGTAAATGCATTAGAGCCACATCTTCGCATTTCACCTGTATTTCTTCTGTAAGCAAGGGCATCACGCAAGGGCTGCAAAGGTATTTGCCATCCATTGAAGCAGAAATTCTGGAGTCCCTTAAGCAGCCAGCTGGATGGTAGGGGGTGGAGAAGGTGATAAAGGCCTGTCACTCATCCGCAGTGTTTGCCTTCCCAGGGTGATTTCCCACACAACAAAGCATGGCAATTGCAGGGGTAATAACGCCTATGGAGAGTAAATAAGAACAGATGAAGTATTACAATATTTAGGAATACAAATATATTTACATCCTTTCCGCAGAGGTGCTACAAAGCCATTGAATAAATATAAGATAACAGGCTAGAAAGAGCCTGATCTGGAAATACTCAAGGATAACTGAATCTGCAAACCAAATGCCAAATAAAATTGTCAGCCCCAAACCTAGTTACTAAGATACGAGACTCAAACTTAGTTACTAAGATATAATGTACACACCTTTGAAAGTTTTCTACTGAGATATGTCTGTGCTGCAGCCAGGAAAGGGCTGCTGTAGATACAGGGCTTTTGTGAGGCAGAAGCTGTCTTTTTCCTAGTAAGGCGGAGTAATAAAGTATTAATGTAATATATTTCCTACCTGAGGAGGTTTAAAAAGCCTACTGGAGGCTTAGCAAAACCAAGACACTGACTCATTATTTTCCAACTTTTAGTATGCTGTCTGATGTTCCCCCACCAAAACGACGGGAAATTTTGAAGGAAAAAAAATATATCTCATCTCCATCTCCTTCTTCCCAAATATAGCTCACAGGACAGGCTTCACCGAATGAGAGCTCACTGAAGATACGTGACAGATCCAGCATACCACCACCCCACACTATTCCATCATCTACATTTCAGATGTATATATTTAGAATCTGACCTTCTAGATACATTTGGGACTGTGGACGTTTCAAGTCTTTTGCTGTGTATTTCTGCACTTTTATTTATTAGTAGTTTTAGTGCTACTGAAAAAGGCTGGATTGACAGCCCCAGAGGAGAAAACCCTCCATAGAAAAGGGATAGGGTCAACAGATTTCTCTGCACCAGCTCAGCAGAGTGTTTCGGTGTTAACTTAGAAAAAGGAGGTCAATCCCTTTGCCCATTTAGTTTTTAGCCTTTCTGATCAAACTGCCAAGTTTGCCAATTAGTGCCAGTTGCACTCAATATGATCTATGATCTCCTTTCTAAGATAAGCAGGGCTACTACACAAATCTGCTTCATGCAGGCAACCAAAAAACAAATGTTCCATAGCATTTCAAAGTCACTTCTGACCTTGGCATTATTTGAATTGACAACCGGGAAGAAATGCTTCAAAATACACTTACATACAGTACGTATATATGTGGCATTCACTGAGAATGTTCTGGTGAATTCTGGACAAAATATATTGCTTTATCCATTTAATATATATGAAACATTTCTGTGATCTGTAATACAGTTAATAATAATTTATAGTCACTTATAATAAAAAGGATCTATGTTTCAACCCACATGCATGATACAGGAGATGAAAGAGCAGGTGGGTATGTACTATAAGACTGTGAAAAATATTGGCATGAAGTGAAAGGCGAGGAACAATAAATAGGGATCTATCGGTCTGAATCATAGCTTTTCTCCCACTATTAGACTTCCTGCGTACATCCTAATCACATCTTACATACAGCTTGGTGGTATCTAGAGATACAAAATTCCATGAGAATTAGTAGCAACAGAGTATAAAGGTGATGCCTTTTTATGAGGAAGGAAGAGATTATGTCTTGAGATTTTTTGTAAAATTAATTCCCTGGTAGAACACCCAGAGCAGGTTTTGAACAGGAGAATGATAAACCTGACTTTTATGACTTACACGGGTTGTATAAAAAAAATTAAAATACAATCCGCATTAAATTAAATTCAAACTTGGCTGTGGGATTTTTTTGGGGGGCTGGGGGGGGTAGAATAAGGTAAGACTGACACCATAAGGTGAACATGGTTGTCAGGTATGTTTCT
This sequence comes from Limosa lapponica baueri, assembly GCA_002844005.1. Lineage (NCBI taxonomy): Eukaryota > Metazoa > Chordata > Aves > Charadriiformes > Scolopacidae > Limosa > Limosa lapponica. The sequence goes on along the minus strand of KZ508364.1, from coordinate 52,227 downwards.
TTAGGGATTGTCAAGGATGTGAAATGGTCTTAAATTTATATTACATTTGCTATCTGGCTGAGGTAGCCCTAGGAAACCAGTCACTGCGCATCATCTGACTATTGTATTCATATTATACTGCCTTTCTAAAAATGGAAGGGAAAATAAAGGTACAACATTTTTGATGTGCACATAATGAAAGGTGTCAGAGAAGAAGAAACAGTTTTTAAGCATACTGAGATCCAGCAGTAAATTTTAGTACTGCACATAAAAGCTTTAGGTATCATTTTAAAATAGGTTTTCTGCTAATACTTCCCATATGCCAATTTCATTCCAACCGTAATGATTCTAATATGTCAAAAACAAAGCAAAATCCCAAAAGCAAAGAATCAGACACTTCTCATTACCACTGCAAGACTATTTTAACTGTGGTAGAACTGTCCACAAAAGAAAGAGTTGTCATATGTTCTTCAGTATTATACAGTAGCTTCAGAAAATCTTAAGAATACATCTGACATTGCAGAACGAATTCTTAGATAATTTGTCTAGCTAACCAGAAGTAGGAAAAAAGAAAAAAACACACTTATTTGACTCTAGTGGATGCACGTGCCACAAACTGAGTAAAAATCTTGATACTTGATTTACAGTCCTGACCCTCAAAAGAACTTTAAAATTTCAAAAGTGCTTCGGCCTTTCATTCTCCATGTGTACAGTATGTATGGTAAATATTTCAGTGTAGCAATATCTATCATTGTACAGAGGTCGCTGGACCACCCATAGGGGAACTTCAGGTAGCAAAATATGTTACCAAAAGTTTTTGTGTACCTTTTTTTCATCTCAGAAAAAATCATTCCCTTTCTCATACGAGGTCTTTATGATTCTTTTGCCCTCTGTGGACTGTATTACAATTTGTCTTTTACTGTGAAGCAAGGAATATCGCTGATATGGTTCAAAGTGAAAAGGAACATAAATACAACTCTGCAGATGTTGACAGCTTGTTAAAAAACTTCGAGAAAGGTTCAACAGTTTTTTATTGTGAAGAATTTTGAGTGATTGTTGAAGGTTTGCGCAAAGCATGAGGACATTATCCCAAAGTTTCTACTAAACTGATTTTCCAGCAGTGAAAAGAATCTGTATAAGGAAAATACTATGAAAAGAATTTTTGCAAACAATTCCATTATTTTTCCTGTTTTTCACTTCAGATAACTCAGATGTAGTTTTGAAGTTAAAAAGGCCTGTGTTTGACTTGGCCTCGGATTTCAGTCCCATTCTAAGTGACTTCTCATGTATTTGTTTAAACCAATGAATAATCCCAAACAGATACTATACAAAATTATTATGTGTATTTCCTGGTATAGTTAGCAGCTATGTCCATACAATCTTGGTCATAAACAGGATTCATCTTAGATAAAATTCCCTTTTAAATTCTGACCATATATTTCCTTTTATCAGAGCAACAGATCCAACTTATTTCAATGACTTATCCTCAGGAGAACGTGTTTGTAGGTGAATATTATGTTTTTTTAGGAAAGTATGTGTTAGCCATGCAATCATTCATTCTCAAATGAGAACAGGTTTCAAGAAGGTCATGAAATGGCTGCTGTGATGGGTAAAATCACACCACAAAACCTGGCATTACGAGAATTCCATTACATAGCTGCTATGAACGGCTGAATCCTCTATGGGTAGTGTGCTATTAATCACTCTGACTCATGTCCGCAACAACTTCTTATTGACTGGGATATTAAGGGAAATAAGTTTGTGTCACTGCAGGATATTATTATCAAGTGTCTTACTGTGGAAGTCAGCAACACATGAATAAAGCTGAGGAAGAGGAAAGACTTAGAAAAGAAAACGAATGCATGCAATAATGAAAAACAGTGAAGGAAACAATATTTTCAGTTATGGAAATAAGTCCTAATTCTTTGAAAGCTTGTCCATATGCACATTTCTTCTCCAGTTGTGTTAACACTGCAAGAATATGGCATATGAGCATGACAATATGAATTTTTTTTTTTTATTGGAATTGCCTAAGTGTCTGCAATGTTGTCGCTCCTCTTCTGCTCAAGATGTTGGTTATGTTGGAGGATAAATGCTACAAGTAATTCAGCTCCCCTTATCTACCTCCAATAAAGCCTTCTCCTATCTCTCCTTCTCTTTTATATCATGCTGATATGTAGTAGTTATTTTTTTCTTGACTGAAACCTAATCCTTTTTCTATCCATGCAAGGAGTGTTTTCTAACATCCCTGGTATTTACAGTCTTCCCTTCATCCCAGAGGTAAAACACCAGCAATGGATAGATCTTTCACCTCAAGATTACCATATGTTCAAACTTGTTGGTCCTTTATCCCTGTGATGGAAACACTTTTGGATCAAGGCTGTGAAGACAAATACAAGAACTGAGCTTTTGAATGTGTTTGATGATTCGTATGTCAACCTCTACTTCTATTATTCTAGAGCAAGCCGTAATGGACCTGAGTGTGTGAGAGAGTGGCTCTAGGAAGAATAGTTATATTTCCGTCCTCCCAGCCACACTTTCACCCTCTGAGTTTTAAGAGGCTCCGTCTTCACACAAAACAAAACCCAAATAGGGAATATATTTCAAGGATCTTCTTATTAGTGGTATTATTGTGCTCCAATTATCTTACCAAAGGAGATTGGTAATGTCAGTTTTGGTGATATACAGTTGCTATCTTTGGGAAAAAATGTAAAACAAAAATACCTTTACCCGTTGTCCCTTTTGAACACTTATGATTAGATATCTGTTTTAAAGCATAGGTGATATTTTTAGTCTTTTACAAAGTCCCCGAAACTTTTAACTCTTCCATAAAACGGTTAAGTGGGCAGTCATTTCCTTAACTGAATGAAAAATTTAGTCCTTTCAGGTAATGACTGATTTTACTACATCACTAGCAGACGTGGATCTCACTATGCGCAACTTTCTCTGGCAATTTCTTGAAGGATAGTCAATTCCACAAGAGTAAACCATTTGTCTGGGATTGTTGCTGTCCTTGGCTCTGTTCATTTTTCCTGTCTTTGTTTTACATTCCACTGAGTTCTCAAAGTCCTCAGTTCTCCTGCAATACACCGGTAGTCTGTGACAAACTCTGCCCTCACATATAATTCAAAAGATAAAATAGTAAAAGGGGAAATTGGATAGAGTCACTCTTCTGTGCTTGGATTCTGTAGGATTTACTGGTTCAACTGTTTTCTCAGCCGTTCCTCGGTCAGGAGGGTGTATTACATCTACCCTGGCTTCAGCAGCTGCTCCTTAATGTGTCACTGGCGTCCCATTCATAAACACAAAATCTCATGAACATCATAGTGCAGGATCTGGCGGCAGTTCAAGGGAAAGAAAACATGCCTTTCCTACTACTCTAAGGATGCACAAACATTTGACTCCCCAGTACTAATGAGAAATAAGATCAAGTCCTATGTCTGTGAAAACTGGAATAAAAAGATGTAATTCTTGCCAGTGATCGGAGTTACACCCATTACTTTGAAATTAGAAACCTCTTTCATATTTTTCCATATGTGCCCCACTGGACATCTATTTTTTGAACATGACATGTTTTCATAGAAACAAGGTTTTAATAAAGCATAGATTTTAAAGGTAGATATGGCTATTTAAATCACCTAGACTCATTTCCTGTTAAGCAAAGTCATAAAGTATCACCTTGTATTTTCTATATTGAGCTGATGTTTTTTCTTTTCTTTATGCTGTCTTGATAGCCCATTCATCTACACCTCACACAAAGCATCTTGCAAAGATACTTTCAATGTGTAGATTATCCCATTTACCTATTTTCCTCATTAAGTTCTTCCTAAAAGCTGATTTTTTCCATGAAGTAATTTTTGCAATTATGTTTTTCAAAAGTCACAAATACCATCAAATCAGTAATTATGTTTAGGTTTTTCACTCCATTTTTATGCTCTGGCAGAGCAGGTGCTATTCTAACAGACCGTATTTCCAAGTATTATTCAGGAGTCAGTCAACAATGGCAGAATTTTTCCAAAATATTTGTGCACATTGCTTCAGAGAAAGCTATAACAAGTCATGTTAAAACAAGCTTCTCTCTGGGGCTACCAGAACTACCTACTTAGGACCTGATCCAAAATTCACAGAAGACAATGGGGTTTTTTCTAACAGTCCCTGTGGGCTTGGGATCTTTCCCGTCCTATAAAAAAAATGAAAAGTTTGTACTTTACATGAGAAGTAAGACCCAAGAAGTGGACCAAATGAGGCACATTCGGCTTTAACACTAAATATTAAATATCTCAGTTTAGGCAACAGGTTTTCTACTTG
>KZ508362.1:15770-31259 GCA_002844005.1 Limosa lapponica baueri | reverse complement strand
GTAAGTCAAACCTGTTTACTAACAATATGCCGCGTCTTGTCACCACATGGGTGACTCAGCATGGCATCATCCACAGCATCAGTACGTAAAAGAGGAAGTGATAGGGGCAAAAAAAGACAGAGATGTCAGATGACATACTTCTGTAGAAACACTGGCTTTTGGTCACATAAAATGTGTGGGTCAGTATGTGCTTAAACTTCTATGACAGAATATTTCTAGTATGCCATAACTTATTCTGAAATACAACACAGTCTGTATTAACACAGAATCATTCTGGATGAAGCTGAAGAGTTAGCAAAGGGACAGTTTAAAGTACCCAATACTGTTTTAAAAGATGAATAAGTTTCAGAAGAGATTGTACATTAAATAATACCCAGGTTATATCCTATCTGCCTACGCCAAAATGGGAAAAAAATTGTGACAGAATGGTTCATACCTTTCTGTCTGTGCTCCTTTGGGAGAGTAGGGCAAATACTGATGGCAGCGTGTTCTGGGAAGGAGTAGAGGTGAGCAGGGGACCATGTGCTTCTACTACATCTCTTGTTAGAAGATCTGGAAGGACCAGATCTGATTTCTGCTGCAGCCTTTAATTCAAATTCTTGGTGAATCCTGATCTCAGTAGCCAAAAAACTCTAGGGACGCTCTTGGAATAATCCTCAGGCTGTAGAAAACTAAAGGATAATTCTTGGCAGTGTGCTAATGTATTTTAAGAGAGCCTTTCCAATATGCATAGTTTATTAAAGACAGTGAAATCGCTATACATTCCTCTTCTTTCAAATAATATACCTCCACATCTCGTTATAACAACTCCTTTATTCCCGCAATGATGAGGCTGTCACATAAATCACACACATACAACAAGTAGGATTAATTATAGCTCCAGAAATATGCTTGCCCACATTCCCACCCCTCCACAGCCCACAAACCCCTGTGGCAATTAAAATATGCGGATTACGGGTTGCTTCCCTAGGGTCACTGGAAAGCTAAGGACAGATGCTTGGAATCCTCTTGCTGTCAATAATGCTGCTACTCTCTTAGACATTAGTACCAAATAAATAAATAAATTATCCAGGGCCAAGTTGTTTTTACTATATTTTGAAACCTCACGTTGATGCAACAGGACCTTGCAGTGCTGCAATAGGCCTGTGTTTGAAAAATGCAACAGAAGTTTCACCTCATCTCAGTACCAGACAGAGCCACATGAAGTTCATGAATAGCAGACACTTGGCACAGCTCTGGAATGGGAAGACCTGCTTGTTGTCTATTTGCCCTTTGTGCCCTTCATGTGCCTTCCAAGTGAACGATCCCCACGGATGAACTAGGATGACCCATGTTCTATGTTACAATGTTAGAGAGCATTCATAACAAGAGGGATACAAGGTAGTGTAACCGGAAATAAGGGAACACCATTACAAAAAAGAACTTTTGTTAAATAATTAGGGAAAACTGAAAGACCATAATGGAAGAATATTTTAACCATGGTTAAGTTCCATTTCTTGGGATCTGAAGAGCAAATATACCCTAGTATTTAGGATTAACCTTAAAGTTACCTTAATCTTCCTGAGATGCCTCTTTCTCACTTATCTAAGAGTTCCTCAAAACGAGGGAAGACCCAAGTGGAGGAGTAAGAAGCAGAGGAGTAAGAAGCAGAGAAGTACAAATGTGGCAAAGTGCAGGGAAGTCCTGCCTTTTGTCCCTCTTCTTTCCCCCTTTTTTTTTTTCTCTACCCATTTCTCTTCCCTCTGAAAACTCTCTCCTTTCTGGCAGCCATATGAAGAGTAGATCAATGCCTCTGAGCTAGGAAGGGTAAAGGAGACCAAAGGCCGCAAGCTTAGACAACACACAGCACAGCCGTGACTGTCTGCCTGAGTCACACTATTACAGGGCAGAAGGGTACACATTCTAAAAAGCTCAAGAAACACTGAATTGTTGATTGTCTCTTTAAGACAGGGAGTTCTTCCAGGATTTATTTTACAGGTTATCATTTTTGCTTTATGGGAAGTTCAGCAATTCAGATCAAAGTTGCTGCTGTGGACTTTCTAGCCCTGAAAGAAGTTTAAAAATATTGTACGAAGGCAAAGTGGGAGATGACACAGATGGCGTTTTCTTTCAAACCCAAAGTTTTCTCAGTTTCAATAGACATCAGAAACTGAATGGAGGAATTTACTTTAGGATCATCAGAAAGCCTGAGGACATACTTAATATTAGTGACCAGTACCAACCTAAAGATAGATTAAATAAAATGCTGGCAATTTTACTGCAGAAAACAGTTCTGGGTGGGCTAACAGTCCATTGTACCCCTTTCACTTCTTTTTATGGTTGCGAACATTGTAGTACTGATTTCATAAAATGAAGATTCTAGCCACTTGTGTGAAAAAAACCTCCTAGAATTAATGATATTAACATTGTTCCTAGCCGGTTTTAAAATATTCATTCTACTGTGTCTGCCTTTATTTTCCATTGCAGCTGATGAAGCGGAGCTTCCCTTCTTCTGAGAAGACTTTCTTTGTTCCATGGCCAATATGAACTGACTGCTACTGAAAATTCTTCTCCCAAAAGTGGCTGCAAACAGGTAGTAAATTATGAACCCCTTTGGCTTCCATAGAGTTACATGTCCTGATAATGTCACCAAAATATTGTATACTGCAGTCAGGCCCAAATGACATTGGATCCTTTTGTTCAATGGCACTAGACAGATAGCAGTGGAGTATCTCTGAAGCAAGCCAGTACTTTGGCATCTCCTTTTTGTTTTGGCTATACAGTGATAAGATATAGCAGACTCCCATTTTTCTTATGAAATAAGTTGATATCCACTACCTCCTTTCCTCACTGATAATTACAGTCTGCTAATTCTGAATACATACTGCCTCACAGAAACGTAATACAGATCACTCCTCTTAACTGTTCCCGTCAAATAGCACATAGCAGCCTGAATTTAGCTATCCTGTGGTGCAAACAGAAGTTATTGTATCATAAGTTGTAAAGTACATATAGTTAAGTTATTTATGTACATTGACCTTATTTAACTTTGAAGCAATGTGACAGAGACTAAACAGTTGAGTTTGCCTTGAGCTTCTGATATGTGGAAGAAACACTGATGAGCTTATCTACATGGATATTCTATGCAGAAGTCTAAATTACAATGAAGAGCTCCAGCTCCTTTCTAATCCTAAACCTCTTATTTAAAAAATGAGAGGTAGAAATAACCTGAATAACATTTAGCCTTTCAGCAGCTGTCATGTCTGTGGTTATTTTGCATGCCTCTGAAAAGATGGCATGTTTGCAATTAGCAGAGAATCGGGGCTGGCACTGGGGGTCTCAGACCAGAGATCCAAATCCATCTCACTTTGTGAGTCTGAAGGGAGCCATCGTACCGCTGCACCCATGGCTTCAGAGCTGCTATCACGGGGAGGATTTATTTTCTCTGAAACTGAACGGAACCTGGTTATTTCAGGTGTGTGTGTTGAGAAAGGGATTACTTCTTGAGAATGAGTTCAGACCCATGAAGTTTAGGTCTTTATTCAGCCTGCCACTTGTGTTTTTTCCACAACCACGGTTATCATTCCAGCAAAGACAGCAGCTTTTGCAGAAACACATTTTACATTTTTTTCACTTCTTTGAAGCAGAAGGAAAGGTCACACACAGCAATACAGGCTACCAGGTTAGAAAGACCTGGGGACTGATACAATTTAGCAATTCCTAAATGTTTTTCTGGCACCCTAGGGGATACTTAAATTTGCTGTTCCTTAAAAATGTGTATGGAATTACACAGGAAGATTTTGGTTAACAGAGCATGGGCTTATTTCATCTATCTGTTCTGATTCAACGTCACTTGACTATGTAAAATTAGAAACAATAGAAGGCAGAAGCAAGGAACTAATTTTGTGTGAATACCTGTCATGTTTTAATCAATACAATAATTCCTCAGTGATGTAAACAAATGAGGGTCCTCAGACCCTACAGAACTGACTTACATGACCAACTACAAGACTCTCATTTTATTGGGTGTCATAGGGTGGGGGTTTTCTACAGTTCAGAATCTGAACTTCTGCTATTACTGCTGATTCACCTGGTAGAGGTGAAAGAACAGTTAAATTCTGTCCATAAGAGCGGTCTTACTTCAATCCCCATTTCCTGGGTCTTTCCAATTTGTGGCAACCTGCGTACAGACCATGAGTGTGTGTTAAAAACCCTCTTCAAATTCCTGCTGCTTACCTATGAGACCAGAATATTCCTTCTGCAGTACAGAGGTATATGGAGATTTTAAATATGCATTGTAGATACTTAATAGGATGAAGGAGTAAATTTGCATTTAGATAGATGCTACAATTCCTATGAATACATAATCATTTGTAAATGAATTTTTGTAAAAGAATTCCTTTTAAAGGATTTTTAAAAGGAATTATAAGAAATAATAAGTCTTAAATAACAGTACCATTCTCTATTAATATCAAAGTGGTATGAAAGTGGCTACATTCTGTTTTGCAAATAGGGATACTGAGTAACTGAGGTGCTATTTGCCAACTGCATGTCAGAATGGGGAATAGGACCCAGGATTCATATTTGTAGTCTAGCATCCTGTCTGCCTAGACCATGGTGCCTCTAAATAGCCTGCTGGAAAGGTGTCAGAAATGTGGCATTTTTGTGAAAGTCTACGGGGATAGTATATAGACCTTGCATAATAGTCAGTTGCTGTTTTATTTATTCCAAGTATTCAAATCCAGCCACAAGTCATTTTTTAATCAGACAGTGCTGACTCAAGGGATTCATACACCCATTGCAAGAATTGATGCAATCGTGCTACAGTCTTGCAATGAGTTGTGTTAATAGCTTGTAGTCCCAAGGCTGTCCGTTAATATACATTACGAACATCAGGCTGACACTGGATAAGCATGCCATTAATAGATATAGTATCCAGCACTCTCAAATCCTGAAATTTTTGCAAGAATCCATGTGTATTTACTTTGTATGATTTCCTTAGCAAGCAACAAGGACTGATACATGACCTTATCGTGTGTTTGAGGACGATAGACCCAGAGAATTATGTGTATATGAAGTTACACTGACTACAGTTGCTTGGATGGAGGACATTGCAGAAAAATTTTTCTCCAACTACAAGCCTGGTAAATTCAGCTTGGGTTGTGGAACACAACATTAGAACACTGTTTCAGGTTCCTTGTGTGTGATCAAAAGTATAAAGTTCTAGAGATCAAGTCAGGCCTTCAAATTTATCCATGCTATGCCCCATATCAGCAAAACATGCCCTCAGTGACCCACCTGTCATTTAGAATGACTCTGTATAGGTGTAATCGATTGAAACTCAGTAAACAATTCCGTTTGAAGTTTCAAGAGATGAACTATAATCAGCAGTTTACCCTCTTGGAGTTGTGTTAACTCTACAGGATGAGGGGTGAAAAAAACAAGTTTTTTAACTAGTCAGCTGCTATGAACAAAGTACAACTCTACTGAAGCAGCAGCACTGTGTGTACACTCTGATTTTCAGAGTAGAGTTGCCCTTAATTTAAACCAAACAGCATATTTACCAGAGATTATGTATGGATCTTGGGATACTTCTCAAGCATCAATCAATGTAGTCTTTCAGCACTTCTGAAATCTAGATGACATGATAATGTTCTGTTCTTTAATAAGGTAACGAACACTTTATGCTGACTATATCAGAACTACTTTCTCTATTGAAGTGTAGATTCAACAAGACAGGAACAGGAGGGAAAAGTAGTAGCTCAGCATAAACTATAGTTTGGTAAACAGCATTGGTGGACAAAAACACCTTCAAGATCACAGGAAAATTTTTCATTTAACAGCTGGATCTCTCAAGTTAGAATAGGGCATAACCTGCTCAGAAAAACTGCACAAACAGCCCAGCAGGCATCTAAAAAGATCTAATTCTGTCTTTCACCAGCTGGTTACCAGGTTGTCATGTGGTGATGCAAAACATTTGATGGGAGTCTTGTTTTGAACTATTTTATCTATCGCACATACAGACTGCTATTTTTCTCTTAAAAGGGCAGGGTGGTTATAGTGCCCACCACTCATCAGACCTCCAAAGGGAATACTAGCTGCCAAGCAGTCCTGCTTTTAGATTGACAGGCAAGTTTACAGACAAAAAGATTAAATTTCAGCTCCGCTCTGAGTCTCAAAGTACTGCGAAATTCAACCCCAGTAAAATCAAAGGCGTGAAGCTTAAAAACTGAAAGATGCTTTCAGAAAGATAAGAACAGGGACTCAGATGTAAGGCAGCTTTGTAGCCTTGACAGATGGCTACTGAGAAGTTGTTTCTAACAGAACGTTAAGCTGAGACACAGTGAGATGAATGAGTTGACACCAAGAGTTCAAGTGTGTGGTAGTTTATTTAGCATGCAGGCTTCTTGATTTTCAGCTTGCTGTCTTAATCTATACTGTTCTTGTGACTAAAAATAAACCTCCACCCACAGTAAAGAAAATAATTTACTGGCAGTTGGGCCTGATTTAAGAATTAAAAAAGAAGGAAACATTAGTTGCATTTCTGTAGAAAGCACTTAATCAGCAAACCAGAGTTCCTTTAAAACCTCAGTATGTTTAATTCTCCTTCCTTTTACTAAGCAGTCTTCCCCTTCAAGCCTCAATAATTTGTTTCCCAACAGAAGACAGAAATAGTTTTAGAACAGCTTTTACTAATGTTTACTGTGGCATATCATGCTTATAAAATCTTTTTAATATGTAACCATTTAACTTCTCTTGGCAAGAAAATTCATGGTGATACCGATATTTTGTAAATACCATACTAACTTAGCATCTGAGTCAGAACAGACTATAAAAGAAAATGGCATTTGAAATAGTCTTGGTTTTGCAGTGCAGTAAGGTATACTAAGCAAAAATTTTAGGATGAACTAGAGTTGAGAGTTCAGTATGTTCTTTATGGTACAGATGGCAACTATGTGCCCTGAACTTCTGTGAGGGTATTTCTGAGGTCATCAGCTATCCCGTGGGGGAAATGAGTCAGCAAAAGCGTAAGTGATTTCAACACCTTTGTTATAAATTCCATAGATTAGTAATATGAACTTTACGAAAGTTTTGCTAATTTGGGACCCGTGAGACTTTCCACTGAGTAACTTCAGCTTTAAAAAACTATATGCATTGCTACAATATTTGCATTGAAGCAGTGTTAAGGATTCAAGCAGGAATGAGATTTTACTTTGCTGCTCTCTGGCTACATTTGAAAACAGTCCCTGCCGTAGAAAAGGTTAAGGCAAGACACAAGTAGCTATTATAAGATAAGTGAATGAAGAACATTAGGAATGAGAACCCTTACCTTACTGAGACAGAAATATATAGCTATTTATACCACAATTCAAAAGTTATAGAAAAATATTTTTTATAAAGGTAGATATATCTAAAATGCTTGTATCACTAAGCAATATCAGTTGGAAAATGTATACCTCAAGGTGAAAAGAAAGATAAAGAAGTAGTTTTCAGGTATCACAGACCTCCAGGATCTGGTAAAAGAGCAAGGAAAGCATGCATGGTTTAAACTGTAACATTCTTTAGAAGTAAGCACAGAAATGTACATCTGAAGGCTAAAGAGAATTACATTTCCAGCCATCAGGAATATAGGTAGTGAAGTTCAGATGTCATTGCATGACTGTGGTCTGTTAAATGTAATGAATGTCTCTTTATATGACTGTAGAATTAGGGTCCAAAATTGCAGCTACCCCCTGACAGCAGCTTGCATGTAATATGAACATATGCAGAATGTGAATATGAAAGACAAGTGTCTTGGAGACTGTCTGTTCACAATATTATTCTATTATCATTCCCCAAATGATTAGGTTCTATGTATCAGCACACAATGATTCTTTGTTCACCCTGGGTGGACAATGGTGTGACAAACCAGAAGTTTTATCCCATTGTTCTAGGCAGCCTATACATTAAACTCATACAATTCTATCTAGAACAATTTGAGTACATGTAAGTTGTTCCAGACCTTAAACACTTTAAAAAGCACACATGTGAGCCTTCTCAGAGGTGTATTCATCAGGGTGCTCTCTGGTTACCAGTGATTTTCCTAATCCAAGATCCAAATACCCAATCCAGTGCCCTAAAGGCATTCTGCAGAACTGTGATTCTCCTACGGGACTTTGTGGGTATAATACAATGAATAGAACATATTCATCTATAAATGGACTTTTCCATCTGTGACAGGTTGAAGGTGTTAAACAATTCAAATATCCCTCATTTTTCTCTATTTTTTCAGGATGGAAATCGCTTATATGAAACATGATAAATGTTGAAAGCCAATACATTTTAGATCAATAAATTATGAGTGTAATTTCTATCTGCTACTGTCAGGGAAAGGACATGAGAAATGTGGTGTTTATGTATAGTTTTGCTGGGACATTCAATTATATGTGTGTGATTTGGATTTTTCTGTCTGTTGTTTTACAAATCTGAATACCAATATCTAGTAGTCATGTGACTGTTAATCAGCTTCTTCCCTTGTGATATGAAATCCAATCATATCATAAATTGCACAGTAGGTTTCATAACACATTGCAATGCGATGACAAGATTGCTCGTATTCAAATACAGCCACCCATATTGCTTGGCCACATGCCTCCGTTCTGGATTTATATAAGAAGCAAAAGAATTGTAGCTTGTTGTAAATTTTATCATGTGTGAAAATAACCTTGCAGAAACACACAACTGACAGCTAAAAAAGCTATGATTTTTACTTTGTGGCAACTAACGCGCAGAAGCAATTCTGAGGCAAAAGGACAGTGAAGACCAAGCACTTCAGTTTAGTCTTGAGTTGAACATCCCAAGGTCAGCTTCAAGTGTGGGCTTGGATAATAGCACAGTTACATCATGCTAAAAACAGTGCTTAGTCTTCTCTTGTTACTTCAGAATAGTTACAAGTTATTTATTCCAAGGTGTAAAAGCCTGCATTTTGAGCAATGAAAACAAAGCCTTCTGTAATATGGTAGCTTCTGTATTAGTCCATCCATTCCAAGCCAAGTGCCGCACAGAACGCCACGTTTTCAACAGGTTAGTGGAGGTCATTTTCAACCTACAATGCATCCTCTGAGATCTGAAGCGCTGTTGACTGGTTGTACTGCTCAGAAAAGTCCTGACTAACCAGTTCTGTCCTGTGCCAACCTCTTCAATTTGCTCATGTTATTAATATCTTTTTAATACGTCCTACTAACAGAGTCACTTCTTTCAGTGACCACGGTCATGATCAGGGTTACCTTTTTCAATTCTTAGCATAACGTAGGAAGTCTTTCTGGACCATCTTCTTCTTTTTCGTCCCCAGATTTTCAAATCATGCCTTGCTTCCCGAGCCCTCACTACTAAATACTGTTTAAATTCCTCTTGGGGGACTTAGTATCTTGCCACAAAGACTTCCACTTTAGCTGAAGTAGCATGCTCATATTAGCACACACTTTTAAAAGGCCATGCTTGACACATTCTAGTTATAATTGATCATAGCCATCTGAATTATGAAAGGTGTTGCCTAGGTAAATAACTACTGGTAAACTACCTCAGACCAACAGCATTTCTGTTTTATTCAGTGGCTACAAGACCAGTCATTTTTAAAGGAGTGGTAACGATCCTAGTTTTCCGCTGAATCTCATTTTAATGACAAAAATCAGGAGATAGGTATGATCAATGAAGCCTGGGTCTCTGAGCCTGATGTATAGCTCTGAAACTTTGGTCTCAGTGATCTGTTGTGTGTGCATCTTAATGAAGATGCAGAAAAAACAGGTCAAGATCACACATCCTTCTCCAACTCTTCCAAGTATATAAGATGTCCTCAAAGCCCAAGCCCTAGTAGCCTCCAAGGAACTAACCATTCTTACTGTATGACTGTCCTTTACACAGCTTGACAGATGGAAACATGATTTCCCTACTGTTTGCACTTCCTTTTATGAGTTATTTACTTTTTTTTTATCTGAAGCCTGGATTTCAAACACTACTGTGCCCACAGTTATAATCCTGGGGAATCCAGTCGTGAGCTGGTTTGTACGTTAGTCATTGCTTAAACAAGCCCACATCATGTTAGAACTATGTGAAAAGAACTAGCCCATTTGATATAGTTTGGGCTATCCTACAGTGGTAGAACTATCCTACTTTTTTAACACGATTAGGCCAAAATTTGCAGTTGCCACAATAGAACAGGTGAGGCGAAAATAAGTTATAGTACTTCTATAAGAAGTCTAAGGATCTTTGAAAGCTATTTGTCAGACTTTCTTTCACAGCCTAGTCTAAGGCCTATGTACTTAAAAAGCAGCCCTTCAGTTTTAGGATTCTTTCTCGTGCTAGGGACAATCCTCGCCCCATGGATCCAGCACTAGATGTATGATGAACCTTTAGCCCGATGTTCCTTATGGCTGAGACACCAAAAGAAGCAGAGCCCAGCAGGTAATGGCGAAATGAAAAAAGGGATTTAATCTACACTTGAGTTCAAAAGGTAGAGAGAGAGGTAATGAATGGAACACAGGAAGGGCAGGGACGAATGAGCCAAGGAACTATATAAAGAAGTACAAATGAGACACCAAGACGTTAGAAGTTGCTCCCTTCGTTTACGATAGGTAATTGTTTGCCTTTGTGTGCTCATAAATGCATTTAAAACAAACAGAACATTTCCTAGTATAGGCCATGGCACTGTTTTTTTTCCTGGTAAAAGTTTCAAGAATACCATAGGAATATTAAGATGCTGACATGTAAAACTTAACAAAAGAGCTACAAACCTTTTCCTGTTATTAAACAAACGGAAAGTAAATATTCAAGACTGGGATATATTCCATCAAGAGGATGTTCTGGGGGGTTTTTTTTGTATTTAAAAACGTATATACTTTTGGCAACAAATTGATTTATTTGCTTTATTTCAGTTCTTAGAATGTGATGATTTAGGGATTTATCTTAATTTGTTTGTTATTTTGTCCTTTTGTCAGTTATGACACACGAACCTAGACAGCATTTAGGATGAGCTTTGAGACATGTTTCAGATACTATCTGAATCCAGTAGGATTGTTTGTGTGCATAAAGGCCGACAGCCACGTTAAAGCACATTCCTGGGATCAGGCATGGTCTAGATTAGATGGAGTGACACCAAATTTTCATTTTGTTATATAATAAAAATAACCTATTCTGTTTCCTTAATATTGTAAATGAGGTAAAAGTGTTGGAGACAAATTCAATTTTAGATGTTAGACTCATTTCTATGGGAATTATAAATCACTAGTGCCTAGTTTGCATCTGGTCCTGGAAGCTGTCTTAAAATGGTCTGGTACATAGCATTCTCTAAAATCTATTCGATCCTTACATTTAACAAAACTGAAAATGCCTGGGAAACCAGAAGAAAAACAGTGAAAAAAATTCTCTCTTCTGGGTTATTCCTAGAACGGAATTCAGTAATCTTAAATAAGGCCTTCATTTCAGCTCCTTGGAATTCCCTACTATTTGAACTAAATTGCTGGTCTCTGACCTGTTATTAATGACTGGGTATGGAAATCACGAAAACATCACAGAGACATAAATTGGTATCTCTGTTTGCAGTATTACAGGTAATTAAGGAAGTGAGCAAGAATGTTATCAATTTGGCAAGACAAAGATGACTCTAGCTTTGCTGAGGCAAACGAGCAGAGCGATGAGAGAGACACTCTTCTGCCCGCGCATACGAACAGATGTTTGGAGTTGTAGCTGGCACCTCCCATGCCACGACGCTCACCACTTTGGCAGGAGAGCAGCACACGCTTAGAATGGAGTGCAAACCTTGCTCTTCGCAGTTGCCATAAGGTTCCCTCGCCCAGCCAAAGCAGTGAAAAGCCTCTTCAGCAAACGAACACCAAGGCCAAAAGGCTGTCTATATAACGGCTTCTTTAAAATCGGGAGCATAAAAAAAAAGCGTGCTCAGTCATCATACTTACGTGCATTTGAGCATAACTGTGCTTTCCAACACCCAGCAGATACCCAGAAAAGTACGTACATATTAGCCATCGATATTTGAAGAGAAATGTAATGAGCAAATAATTTAACAATGATGCTGGAGTATCTAAAAATCTGAGCCACTGGTTTAGGATTCTGCACACAGCTGAATGCAAAAAGAAAACTGTGCATAGAAACACTAGACAACAAACTGGGAAAAAAAACCCCAACGCTAAAAATCCTGAAAGTTTTTCCCAACTATTTCCTCCTGCATGTTAATACAAAGCACATAATAATTTGAAAAAGAATAAGAGAAGCAAGTTTGTAAACAACTAGAGAGACAATATTCAGTATCTGAAAAGTCAGCCAGCATTAAAGGACCTTTTTCTGAGAGTCTAAGATGTACAAAGCAAAAAGTGGGTTTTGAGTGTTTTGCACTAGACTCTCCCTTTTCACACAAAAAGCCAGGTGCACAACTTCACTAATAAGAAAATCTATCTTGTATTTACATCTTTCAATGGAGCATAGCATTTTTTATGCATTTTGCACAGGGAAGCTACATTCACTGAAGTTAAAATTGAAAATTGCTGAAATATGGACATCTAGTGGAGACATCTAATTATTACAGGTTTTTTTCCAGTGGAAAATGAAACAGACTTTTACTGATTATCTTGCTGGAGCCTGGAGTTTTGTCCTTGCTTTTCAGTGCCTGGCTCATTGCTTAGTTGCATGAGGTGAAGGTGACAGAATTTGGCAAAACAGAAGCTGTGCGTCATTTAACCACTTACCTAGGTGATTGATGAAGCAGAAAAACTAATGACCCGTGAAGGAACAAATGTTTCTTCAACAAAAGGTAAATAAATCTGATACGGGAGCTCAAGGGATGGGCAAAAATCTGAGGCTGTAAGTGCCCTTAATTTCCCCTGAAAGTGCAAGCTCTGATCTTTTGCATTAGTTTCCATGGGGAGAAGGAAAGCGATAATTTCGGGGGGTGTTGAAAGCCTTGGTGCACTGCAAATTAATGTTTCAATTTTCAAACACATCTAGTTTGTAATACAAATTGAGAGCTAGCTATGAGAACAAAAAAGTGACACTGTGCACTGCAATGTCTGCAGAGAGACACTGATCTGATGGGACATCAGCCGGATCAGATGGTTCTATAAGAATTCCTCCCCAAAGTGTGTTTAATCTCCAAGAACACAAAATCACTTTCCATGTCTGAAGTAAGTATGCTAACTACATACTCATTTTAATGCTCTCTTTTCTCATGCTATTCTCTTTATTGCCGTCCACCTCGGGATTTCTGCTATTGTGGGATTTCTTACTGGGTTGATGCTTGGCCAATATTTGTCTGACTTCTCTTTTTTGGTCTCCTGTGAAAACCATCTGAAACTAAGCAGAAACTAACCTTGATTTATTTCTTTAATAAACAAAATGAAGATACTGCGTATTAATAAAAATGAAAACTATTCCCTAGTTGTTTTTTTTAAAAGTTTCCAAAAACAGTCCTGTATCTCTGTCAAAGTTAATGTAACCAGAATTTCCATGGGAATTTCTGTCAGTCTGGGGAGAGTGGAACTGGCTAATGTAAATAACTACGGCCCATCCTCCAACTACTGTTCAAATCACCTTGTGAGAAAGGAACGGGCTCTATTGAAAAGAAAGTGTCATCATGTTTCTTTTGTGGACTACAACTAGTATGTGGTAAGAAAACTTTACAGGAACATTCTGTGGAAACCAGAGACAAGAAAGAACCTAATGATGAATCATGACTTGAATTTCATAGGATTCTATGCAAAGCTTTTTTTTTTTCTTGGTATGCAACCCAAAATTACCTAAAGAAGAATAGGTCATTCTTTCACGATTTTATGACTAACTTCCTTGAGAGTGCTACATAGGCAAATAGTTTTACAGGATGATGTTTCTGTTTCTTTTAATAAGCATAAGAATGTAAAATATGTATTTAAAGAGCAGATACCTGGCCTGTATGTTTTGGCTGAGATAGGACTGGGAATTAACTTCCCATCTACTTATAAAAGTCCCCAAACATCCAGAAAACAACCACCTTGGATAACAAAACTCCTTAGCACTTTCCTGCATATGGCAACTTGATTTTACTGTCAGCAGAATCTTCATAGCATGAAAATCAGTCAATATCAGTTAATTTAACATAAATAATGTTAAATATTAGTTAATATAATGTTAAATGAGCTCTTATTGTATAAACGGAATGCTTAATCTAAATGATTCCAGATGAATTGTGTAATTTAAGCTATTGTGGAAGGACACAATACACCACAAAAAGGCTGAGAGTACGTGATTGCAAACGCTTATATAGATTTCAAAATATATTACTGTGTATGTGGTCATAGAAAGAGTTTAATAAGCCTGATGGTGAGAGTATGTTTTTCCGTTGTAACTATATCTTAGTTCTACTCTTCTATCACTGACTGAGGAATCCTGGAACACCACAGAGCAGAAGCTAGCAGCTTCCCCCTGGGAAGACATACTGCTAGTTCAGAGGCACTACTATGGGGGCACTAGTGTCCCCACATGGGACCATGCTTGGGATAGCAATATAAACATCAGGACACTGGGAGTCAAGCAATGGACAACTGAAAACTGTGCAGCAGAGGCAACTGTGTCAAAGTTTAAGGCGATGCTTTTTTAGGACTGAAGAGTTACAACCAGGTTGTTCTCATCATGATTTGGAAAAGAGGGTCATATTGTTTTTTTCAGAAGGCTGACATTGGTTTGGACCTTAATTTAATAAAGAGCAATGGAATGATTCAGCTGGGTATCAAGAAATAGTAAGCAATTGAGTACTCTGCATTAGATTCAATGAATCAGCCAGAGACAACATGAAACAGTCTGTTCTCATAATGACATTTCTGAACCGAAAGACTGCAAAACAGAATTGGAAAGCTGAAAGTCAATTTAACAAAAGCTGCAGGCTTTCAGCCTCTGTAGGGCAGTGTAGAGTATGGCATTTTCTGCCGCACTGCAGAGATCAGAAAACCTCCTGGAAGGTTAAATCCTGAAAACTCCTACGAAAGGGATCTTCAGTGGTTTTAGTGCAATCCCTCGTCTCAAGGCAGGATCAACTTTACTTGAACTGTTCCTGACAGACATTTGTCTCACCTGCTCCTAAAATTTCCAGTGATGGACTTAATAAAATCCTCCCAGGTAAAGACAGTGTTGTCCTCACCTCACAGGTACACTATTATTTTGCAAGATAATCTCCTTGCTCCTTCTGTTATTTTGTAGTGGTCATGCAGAACAATGCACATCTCCCTCTTTGCAAGGGTCTCTTTTGCCCATTTTACCTTTTCTAGACTGATTTATTTCAGTCTTTCCTCATAGGTCACTCTTGTCACTCTCTTCTTGACTCTTGGCAGCAATATGACATTTCTGACTCATTCCCAGTTTGTGATTCACTGTCATCTTGAGGGTTTGCTTTTCAGAGCCGTGGCCTAGTCATTTAGCTGCCACCTTGTCATTTGCTGTCTCATCATAAAAAGAGAGATCCAGATATTTGTGAAAGTGTCTGTACAATTACTGATA
>KZ508361.1:44286-56424 GCA_002844005.1 Limosa lapponica baueri | reverse complement strand
GGGTGGTAAGGGCAGAGCTGATTGAAGAAGGGGTGTGTGGCGTGGGAAAAAATAATTTGGAAACACAGAGGGAAGCATAGAAAACCCCACAGCCAGAGTGAATGCTTTTTATCCAAGAGTTTGACCAAACGCTGCCTGGAAAAGCTTTAGCAGTGCAAAGAAATACTTTTGTTGCATTTAGGAAAACAGGGACTTTTAGGGAAACAGGGTTACACCATGAGGTGTCAGACACAGTGTCTGAATATGCGCCCCAAATGGTCCAAATTTGTCACTGAGATGCAGAAATACATTTCCTCCAGCTGTAAGATCGGTGGCAACAGTAAAATGGCTTTACCCTTATGTCTTTGCAGGAGCAACAGCAACAACCCTATAGACTGACACCGTCAGAAGCCTATAAACTGCGGTACTTCTGCACCTCGGCACTGTAGGAAAACGCTCTCCCCAACATTTCGCCTGACTCCATGAAGGACAGGAGATCTGAAAACTTGTCTTAACGCTTACTTAGTTTGGGGATAAGAGAGAAGCAAAACAAAAGAACTCACTGTTCAACCGCCAGGTCAGACAGAGGGGACGGGAGCTGTATGGTGAGGGTAAGTCAGGAGGTGGGGAGCCCCTAGGGAGCTTAGGAGGAGGGCCCTGGAGGTGGCGCTCAGCAGTGAGGCTGTTGCAGACACCTTTCGGTGAGCGCAGGTTGCATCGCTCCTGCTCATGTGCCAGAACCCAGGCTGCCCTGCTGCCATGCACAGGGTGAGCTTAAAGGCTTCAGCAACCCTTTGTATAATTTTAGGATCATGGGCAGTGCTATTTTGCTTGGTAGAGCTTTTAACTGTTTTGACAAGGAAACTAACAACTAAATTGAATAATCGTGAGTCACAAGAAGGGATTAAATAAGTGTTTCTTATGCAGAGTGTTGCTGCGGGTCATCCAGCAACCCGAGCTGAAGCTTTCTTTGGAATTTGGGATGTGCCGGAATTACTTGTTCAAAGACAGAGCTGGGAAGTGCTGCGCTGTTGCTTTGGTGGTGCATCCAGTGTTTTACTGGAGTGTTTGCTGCTAACAAGTGAGGTATAAACTTCAAGGTATTGTAGAACTGAGTCGGCCTTATTCTATTTCTGTTGCTATATTGAGAATTGTTGAAAAAATGCTGTGTGTCACTTCAGTCCTGTTTAAAGTACCTGAGCTGAGCTCGGTCAGCGTCGTCTTCTGGGTTCCTACTCTCACTGGAACAAGTAGCAGCAAGCAGAAGAGAGCAACAGGAAGCTGAGGACACCAATATTAATCTTCACCTTTGCTTTGGCTTCTCTTTCTCATTTTTTTCTTTTTATTTTTGCCTCTTCTGTTTCCTGCTGCTGCTGCTGCTGTCATTGCTGCGCTAAGGGAAGGCAAGGGTTCCCATGGGCCAAGAGCTCTGACCTGGTTCAGTGCCCTCCCTGGGAACTTGGAGGGGGAAGTGGAAGGAGCAAGTCATGAACTGCCTCATATTTCTCCAGTGTGAGGCAGCTGGGAGCTGCAGCACAATCACTGCTGGGCACCACAGCCAGATTTATTGACTGTCCCACATAAATAAATAATCACGGGAACAATGAGCGCAGCGCGGTGACGATGCAGCGCTGCTGCAGAAAAGAACTGGAGGTTATTGTGAATGACAAACTGAACTCAAGTCCACAATGTCATCCTGTTGCGCAAAAACTAACATTGCTAGGGTGTATAAACAGGAATGTCACATGTAGGACACATGAAGAAATTCTTCTGCCCCCTCTCCCGCGCCGGTTGGGCCTCCATCCAGAGGTGAATGGACCAGCTGGAGGGGATCCAGAGGAAAGCAAAAGAAAGCTCTAGAAATACAGCCTATTGAGAAAAGGATGGATCACAGTCCTCTCATTTGACGCAACAGGTGTCTGTTAACAACTTGCAAACTTGTTAACAGGGAGGTGTCTTAACAACCCGCAAACTTCTCAAAAGCCGCTGTCAAGAGAAGGGGAATATTTTGTTCTCCCTGTTTGCTGTTGGCACGGTCAGGAAGCAGTGAGCTTAGCTTGAAGCAAAAGGCATGGGATTTCGGCACCACCCAAAAAAGACAATACTTCTCCCCCGCATTCCAACTCCACCACTTTGTAAGGAGACGAGCAGTTGTTGCTGGAGCAGATTGGCTGGGCAGATGGTGGGTTTTCATCACTGGGGCTCAAGTTGAGTGATGAGAGGGGCTGGCCTGCTCATGGAGAAGGAGGTGCCTGGCGCTGCCCACCCCACTCACTGCAAGCTCACGGTGTTGCTTTGCCCCGCGAAGCCACGCCACCGTGCCCCTTTCCATCCCGTCCCCATTGGCTGGTCACTGTCCCTGTGGCTTCAAGGCCATCGAGGGGGCAGCTGCCACAACAAAGCACGCAACAGCTCAAGTCTCTGAAGTCATATAACTCAAACACAGGGGATGCACTTACATAATGTTTACCTGGACGTAAGCAAAACACAAGGATGGACAAAGTGTTTCTCTTCACTGTGCCTGTAGCCAGGAGCCGCTGAAGCTCACGCTTCGTGGAACATTCCTCTTGGCACCTGTCACAGGGCTTGCGAGTCTTTTTGTTGCGGCTGTCGGGCCTGTAGCTCACCAGTGTTTCCAACTCTCCATGAACCTGGAGTGCACTCGGTGTCTCTTAGCAAGCTTTCAGGGGGCTTGGTGCCCAGGCTGAGCGTGCGAGGGCCCTCACATATGCCAGGCTCCTTTACTGCTGCGATGGTCCATGGCTAGGGAGAGCCAGCTGGATTGCCCGGCACGGCTGGTACCAGGCTGCAGCACTGCATTTGCAGACACTGGTGGTGTGAGAGGCCCACGAGATTCCACAGTCATGAAAGCATTTGGTTTTTACATTCCCTAGTTTCCTTGACAGAGGGAAATTGCAATTGGAGGAGAGAGCACTCATTGAGGCAGGTGTATTAATGCGGCTGCTTCCAGTCGTGCCCAGGGCCTACGGAAGAGAGCTCTACCAGGAGCCCAGCCAGGGTATCACTGTCCCCGCTGCAGCGCCCGGCGTTCGTGCATGTCGTCAGCCGCCTTGTTCCACGGGCAGAAGTGCAGAGATGAGACAGGCCCCAGATGCCAGCACTCCCCTTTCCAAAGCCCAGCTCACACAGGTGGGATGAGCACCCTGCAAACAGGCTGCTCTTCCAAATTGAGGCATCTCTAGCCAGACGGTGCAATTTGCCTTTTAATGTCCTCCAGATTTTTATTTCTGAGATCAAATCAAAATTGATCCTAAGTACAGGCAGATAAAGCAGCTACTGTATGTTTTTGAGCCACCTGGGCACTGGCTTTGAGTCACTCTGTGTGGATTGTGTCATCTTTCTGGCTCTTAAACACAATGTTTGCACAGCTTTGTAGAACCTAGCTGCAGGTTTTTTTTCTTTGAGCTGATTTTCTGCTCTGATTATGCGAAGAGAGATAATGCTCCTTTTCAGGTGAATGCTGGGCAACTAAGATTGCTGGAGGCACAACAATCATCGTGGTTTGACCAGAGGCTCACGCAGATGTATGTAGGTTTGGCACAGCAGCCCTGTCCACACCACAAGGCAGATTTAACTGTCAACATGTGCATTTTCAGAGGGACTGTGTGACCTGATCTCTAACAGACGAGGTTTGTCCCTCACGTTTCAGAAAACCTGCTGCAGTGTGATGAAGATAAATATGCTGTGGGAATCGATAAACAGTCACAAGATTCATGAGAACCAAGGAGGCTTCATGGGTGTTTGCTCATCTAAATGAGAGATTAACAATAAGTTGATTTGAAAAATAAAAATGAAAAAATCACATATTTGGTTATTAAAAGCTGAATCAACTGGAAGTGCAGAGACCAAACAGAGATTAGGCTATGCGGGTATTTGTGGATAGCCGCCCTGAACTGGTTGGGGCTGTTGCCGGTGTCAGAAAAGAACAGACAGAAATTGCTGAAAATAAAAGCAAAATGTGAGGAGGTAAATAGTCAAGTGATTTGTTACTGACCCTGGCGGATTTTTGTGGTGGATTTGCAGGGTACCAGGTGGGGGTCTGTCCCTGGAGCAGGGCTCATGGGCAAACCTCTGCGGGTGCGTGTCCTGCTGGCAGCCTGGCAGAGACACAGGTTTGTCAGTACAGCCATGCTCGAGCCTGTGCTCCTCTCAAGCAGCCGTTTGTCAGTCCTGCTTTGTCACTGTGGCTGGTTCTGGAAGAGGGAACTGCTTGCTCTTGCTGGCTTGGCCGCTGCTCACGGAAAGGAGACTCTGGGCAGTCCTGGTACCAGAGCAACCAAAAAGCCATGGAAGCCATCACCACTTTCTTCCTCCACTGGGAAGAGATAAAAATCAGTTGCTCAAGGTACACAAGAAGGAGGGAGCTGAAGAGGTCTGCAAGGAGATACCTGTAGGGGAGAGCTGCTGGGACAGAGGGGCAGACTGCAGGGGGGAGGCCAGTCGGGGCTAATGTGGTACAGCTGCCCTGCTGGCAGAAATGCATCCTGCAGGGTATGGCCACCTCTTTCACCCCACCATACAAGGGGTGGCTTGGCCTTATTTGTAGAATATGAAGTGGAGAGGAGAGAGGAGAGGCATAGTGACAGAAGAGAGAGGAGAAAGGCATAGTAACAGCGGGAGAAACCCCCTGACTCCGTTGAACACCACTGTCCTCCCCCTGCTTCTGGCCGAGTTCTCAGCCTTATGTAACTGGGTCTATGTCTCCAGCGCCACATTTTTTCCCCCTCTTGGCAGCGGGCTTCCACCATGCCCTCCCCTGAACCCCACTGCTGTGTGCAGTATTATGGGTAGAGCTCCGTGTTGCATCAGATTCAGGGTTGTTGCTAGGCAGAACACGTCGTCCTTGAGGCCTCCTGATGCCACATTTAACACTGGCGGGGCTGCAGTGTGGCAAGAGATGGGGCCAGCGGGGGGAAGTAAGAAAATAACCCATAGGTGCTGGGAGAGGGGCTGCATGAACTTCTGAAGGTCGCTCGTGTCAGGCATCAGTAAAAAGAAGAGAGAAAATAGCCTGAAACTGTGCAGCTCTCAGCAGAAGGAGAGTCCAAGCAGCTTCAGTAGAAGACGTTTCTCTGTGACGTGTTTTAGAAAGGTGCTATTCCTTATCCAAAGGCCCCAGGGGGTGGCTGCTGTGGGACCCTGGCCAGCCAGCCTGGGGCTGGGGACCCTGGCTGGACCCTGCCACCTCCCAACCTGCCTCCAGCCCCAAGTCCCTGGCCCCCACTGTGGCCTCAGCCGTGGCCATTGCAGCACGGTGGTCAATGGCAGGTCCTGACTCCCCAGCAGCGTCACCCCAGCCCCAACGCTGAGGGAAGGGGCCGCTGCTGGCACCTGGGGAGGTGCAGCCTTATTGCGGGTGGTGCAGCGAGCGTGGGTTGAGCACACATGGTCCTTCCTCCAGCCACGCAGGAGTGGGTGCAAACAGGCAAAAATCCCAGTGACTGTTGGCCTCTGCAATGAAAGCATCAACAGGACACCTTCTTCTGCAGGAAGATCAGCAGATTCCCTCTTGTCCCTCAGCAACAATTTGATCTTTGAGCCATTTGCTGCCAAGGCAGTAAAGGGAGACTTGGAGCAGCCCCTCGATGACAGGGAGGGTGCAGATGCCTGTCTTGTTTACCCCAGGCCTGCAAGAGTCAAGGGACAGGGAGGCATAGATTTTGCATCACTTAGCAAAAAAAAAGGGCCTTCTGGAATGGTGTCATCTGTGCTTTGCAGTACCATCAGAGAGGGAAGAATTGCATCATTTCTGTTAGCTGCCAAAATTATGAGTTTACTTGGACCTTGCAGCAACCAAAAAAAAAACAAAACCAAACCCAAACCCATGTCAACGTGAGCTTCCTTTAACCCTTCAGGTCCTGGTGCCTCCAAGACCCTGGCTAGGGAAGTGCCTGCCTTCCTTCAGTCTATGCAGGAAGATGTCTCCTAATTGTAATGATGCCACCAACTGTCCTTTCTCAGCTAGTGCATTGGGACCCTAGAGCCTTTGAGGTCAGGACAGACTGATGCTTTCCGCGGGCTTTGGGGTCCATCAATCCACTCTTGGTGCATTGCGAGGTGGTAGGGCTGGAATACCTGGACTCTGTGCAGATTTTCCCCTGGCAGTCTTTGAGGACTGAGGGAGGTGGTGCAAAAGGGTGGCAGCCCAGGGCTCAGGAAGCCACGC
This sequence comes from Limosa lapponica baueri, assembly GCA_002844005.1. NCBI lineage: Eukaryota > Metazoa > Chordata > Aves > Charadriiformes > Scolopacidae > Limosa > Limosa lapponica. Next base: position 50,258 of record KZ508361.1, on the reverse strand, counting down.
TGTGTCCCTCTGTAGGCTGCCCCCAGAAAGAGTTAATGTGCAGGCATGTTCCAGGTGTTTGAACTGAACACAGTTGCAATGGGGAGGAGAGGGCGTTTTTGGGTGGGGAGGGCAGCCCTCTTTGTGAGCCAATGGCTACACGATTCAGTCCCAACGCCCAGTTTGGGGGCTTATTTCATGGGCAAGAATTCGCAGGAATTTCCTCTCAAGGGGACTTGTCCTGGATGAAAAGTAGGGACTGGACCCCCAGGCTTGTTGGTGTCTCCCTCTCCGTGCTGTAGAAGGTAAAGTACTACGCTCTGGTACCTTGCTTCTTTCAGTGGGAGAAGTGGGGAGATCTTCCCTGGCTGCCTGCACTGAAGGCATCCATTGTGCCTCTGTCTGCAGTGCCCCGGTGCATGAGAACCCTGTAGCAGGGTGATGCGAAGGCTCTGCTGGGTTAGACTCTGCCTTTGGGACTCAGCCCTGCTGTTGAACTGAGATACATGGCTCATCTCTCTGCTCAGTTTTTAAGCAGCACGGCTGCATGTTTCCTCAGCTGCCATTCTTTTGGTAGAAAGGAGGCCCAGAAGGTATTAGCAGAAGAGAAGCTGAAGTCTTGTTTTGTGACCCTTTCGGATCAGCCTGAATTGCTATAAACAGGCTAATGAGGCGCTGCTGGCAGAGTTAACTGCGGCAGCACGGGGCATCTCTGGGTGCAAACTTCATGGAAGCAGTGAGAGATGCGTTCAGATGGCAGATCCTGCCTGAACCAGGCAGCGCTACCACCCTTCCAGCTCAGTCTCTGCAGCAAGGAAGGGGTAGCTGCGTTGTGAGTATCTGCGAGCCTGAGGCTAAGTAACTTTGATCAGGAAAGGGCCACTGTTCACTGAGTTGCCGCTTATGGCAGGATTACAAAATAGTGTGCCAGAATCAGCCAGAATGGGCTTGGTGTCTCAGGAGGTCTCTGCCTGCCCCGTGCCCCGTCCCTAACTTTCTGCAGGTGGAAAGCCCCGAGTCAGCAGCAGTTCATCAGTGAGGCTTTTGCTGGCTGGGTCTGCCTTGTGTCCAGGTACATATGCTGGGGCGCCTAAGTCATTTTGTGTGCATTTTGGGGCCTAGAAGGCAGCCATTCCTCTGTTGTGCCTTGCTTGTTACCCAGCCTTGGGCAGGACTACAGGCCCTTTGCTTGGGGCAGTGCCACCTCCCCGACTTCCCTTTTGGCCGCCCCAGTCTCGCTCCATTTTCTAAGCACTGCCTTTTGATCTAGGGTCGCTGGGCTGGGCTGCTGCTCCCCGTTGCCTTGCTGGCAGAGGCAAATGTCTGTAACGCATCCCCTGCCACTGCCCAGGGCACCCTGGTAACAGCGGACCAGAAGTACCTTTTTTGGTATCCGAGATTTGATTTAAAGAGTGGTGCACTTCTGTCTGCAGACTGGAGGGACGTTCTGGATGGGAACACACACAGTGGGCTGACCCTTGCGGCTGCAGTTTGAGGTGTGAAAGTTGATAGCTGGGGGTGAGAAGGAGGGTCACCTGGCCGTTCTGTCAGTGGAACATTGAATCTGCAGTCTACAACATGCTGCTGACTCTTGGCTGCTGGCTTTAGGGGGCCTGCTCCTCCTCAGCACAGCAAGTCCATGCAAGGCTACCACAGAGAGGTGCCTTTATCTTTCCCACTGCATTGCGCTCTCACTTACGTGTGTGGTTTCACGCCATCCTGGCCCCAAATACAGCCCTGCTTGCTGCTGAGTTGTCCATAGGCAGTGGGTAGGGTCTACAGCTTTCAGAAGTTTTACTTTTGGAGAGTCATGGGTCCCCAGATGGGCAGATCCCTTTTTTTGCCGTGTGTTAACTAAGCACAGGAAATCCACTTCACAGTGACAGCTCTCAGGATGGACTCGTACCTGATCCAAGTGAACGGCCGTGGAGATCATGCTCCTATGCTGGATGTTCATCTCAAGACCAATGGGAACAGCATATCACTGGGGAAGGTGAAGGCCCGGAAGCCAAGATGGGCCGTCAGGGCTTCTGAAATGTCAAAGAAGACTTTCAATCCTGTCCGAGCCATCGTAGACAGCATGAAGGTGGAGCCAAATCCAAAGAAAGCTATGATCTCCTTGTCCTTAGGTGAGCATAGTGTTGTGGCTGAAGCCTCAACAATGGGGTAGACTGTGTGGCTGGCAGATTGCAGGGCTCTGAAGCACAAGGCTCTGTGCCTGTCACAGATCAGTGAGAACCTTACTATTTTTTCCATCTTCAAAAAGGAGACCCAACGGTATTTGGAAACCTTCCAACAAATGATGAGGTCACACTGGCTGTGAAGGAGGTTTTGGACTCGGGACGTTACAATGGCTATGCCCCATCTGTTGGTAAGTTAACAAAGCTCTTCCTGGGGGAGTGGGATGAAGGCATGTGCCAGCTGCTACACCTCAGCAGGTATACGGAGCCCACGGATGTCTTTCCAGTAGCACCCTGCAGCTGCTGGTCCCATGAGAACACAAGTATGTGTGTTCTTCAGACACACTTAGGTGCCCTTCCCTGCGTGACCTGGTTGAGGCCCCGTGCCGCCCGCAGCAGCTGTGTTTGCTCCCGCAGCCATTAGAGCAGGCAGGGTTTCAGGCACCGCACCCAGAAGGGCTCGGGACTGTGTCTCCCTGCCCTAGGTTGCGGCCAAGTTCCTTTCTGATCTGCCTTCACCAGGACTCCCCCTTGGGCTCCCTGATTTCACGGACAACATGAGCCTTGTTTGCAGTTAGTGCAAAAAGCACGCACAGAGCATAGATCGTGCCTGGCTCCCAGGACACGCCATGTGGTGACAGGGAGGGCTGCCCCTGTGCCATCTCTACACAGTGAAGGCCATCCAATAGCACTTGGCCTCCTGCTGGGTCAGAGCAGCTCCCTGGCTGCCCTCCACCCTGCTGCTGTTGGTTCTCTGTCTAGGACATGATGGGGCCGGTGCCTGCCTCCCTGCCCGGGGTCTGTCCCTGCTCTTGGCCTGCCTGGCCCAGCCTCGGGGCTGCACGGTGCTTGGCCAGAGGTGGGACAGTCTCTGCCACTTTGGGACAGTGTCACTAACAAATGAGCTTCCTCCAGTTGGGTGGCAGCTGTGAGCCTTGTACTGGCAGAAAAAGGAAACGGTCTGTAAAAAAAACTCCCTTCCATGTCTGGCTTCTCTTTCCCCAGGCTACCAGTCCTGCCGGGAAGCCGTGGCTGCGTACTACAACTGCCCAGAGGCACCACTGACGGCCCAGGTACTGGTGCCCAGCAGAGGTGCTCCCACTGTAGAGCAGGCAGGGCACTGCTGCCCATGCCTACACCACACGCCACGGGGGTCCTGCCCAGCTCTCTCCCTCCCCTGCCCAGCTGTGGGACTGAAGGTTCACCATTGCCTTGTCCCACCTTGTTGCCACCACCTGCTGCTCCCATCCACTGCCCTGAGCCTTTTTCCTCCACCCTCCTCAAGAGGAGGCTGAGCTCTCCAGCTGTTGGAGGTTTCCTGCTCTCAGTCAGGCTCATGACTCGTGTTTTTGGCTGAGAAGCTCTCACTTGGCAGACCCTGGGCATTATGTCACTCCCACATGGCTGGGGCACTTGAGAGTGGCTGTGCTTTCTGCTGACTCCTGTGTGCTCTTCACAGGATGTCATCTTAACGAGTGGCTGCAGCCAGGCCATAGAGCTTGCCTTGGCAGTGCTGGCCAACCCAGGCCAGAACATCCTGGTGCCACGGCCCGGCTTCTCCCTCTACAAGACTCTGGCATTGTCTATGGGGATTGAAGTCAAACTCTACAACCTCTTGGTAAGTGGTAGCAGGCGTGGAAGGGGCAGCCCTCACATTCCTGCCCCTCAGAAATACCCTGGACTTCCCTGGGAAGTGGGTGAAGATGCCCTGAGCAATCCTGGGCACCCTGTCACACCTCACCCTGTGTGGCAAGTCCAGTTCCTCAGCTGTTACTTCCTCTTCTCTTCACTTCACTAGCCGGAGAAGGGCTGGGAAATTGATTTGGAGCACTTGGAGTCTCTGGTGGATGAGAAGACAGCTTGCCTTATTGTGAACAACCCGTCGAACCCCTGTGGCTCTGTGTTCAGCAAGAGCCACCTCCAGAAGATCCTGGCAGGTAAGCCTGCCTGGGCCATGGTTGCAGTATGGTGTCTGCCCACGTTGCCCATGTCTCGATCACTGCAGCACCATAGCCCAGGGCTTTGCTTTTCTTCTCATGACTGACTCCAGCTCAGGAAGCAGGGCTTGCTCAGTGTGAAGGTGTTGCCTTATCTGAGCAAGAACATGCAAAGCGTTCTTCAAAGAGTGTCTTGCTCTTCCTCAAATGCTCTGTGTGGCTTGGACTGCTCATTTCTCCACTCTGGCTCCACAGAGGGAGAGTGTTCACAGGGAGCCCTACGCTTCCCGAGCCCTGGCCTGTCAGCAGGACGGCTGTGCTGCCTGTCCCTGCCAGTGAGAGCAGAACTAGGCTCAGCCAGGGCAGGGATCTCCAATGCTTGGGCTCTCCAAATGAATAGTCTGTAGGAGGAAGATAGGGACCCTCTGCCCTGGGACAGAGTTTCCCTCAGAGCCCTGCCAAGCCCTGCAGCAAAGGGCAGGTCTGCTGCCATGGAGGATGCAGGGTGGCAGGCTGAATGCCCTCTCTTCCACAGTGGCATCGAGACAGTGTGTGCCCATCCTTGCTGACGAGATCTATGGAGACATGGTGAGTGTCAGTTGCAATCCTTTGCACCCCCATGCTGCCTGTCCTTTCTGTTGCACTGGCCCTTTGGCCATGGTAGCCAGGTCTCCAGAGGTGAGGAACAGTTCCACTCCCATATACTGTTCCTGGGTTCATGCCTGGAGCTCCCAGTGCTCTGGTGTGCAGTCCTGGCAGCTCGTTTCCTCTTCTCAAATGGCTCACTTTCATGGGAGTGCACTTACCATGTTCATACCATGGGAGCTTTCACCATCCATTTCCCATCACTTCCCTGTCTCCCTTCTTCTTGTGCCTCACGCACACCCCCCAAAAGCTCTCACAGTAAGAGGCAGGGACAACCCTAACACAGCCTCCTGTCACAGGTGTTTGCTGACTGCAAGTATGAACCCATTGCAACCCTCAGCACCAACGTGCCCATCTTGTCCTGTGGTGGCTTGGCAAAGCGGTGGCTAGTCCCTGGCTGGCGGATGGGCTGGATCCTAATTCATGATAGGAGAGACATCTTTGGTAATGAGGTGAGAACTGCTGAGTATCACTGTCACGGCAACAGACCTGCAGTGGCTTCAGTGTGTGGATCACCAGGGCTTTAACTGATACAGGCATGTACTGCTCTTTTGCTCTCACATGGGTGTTACCCAATTGCTTACATGCTTTTCTGCACCTCTAGGCTTTTCATGTCCCTTCCTGGCTCCATCTGCTTCCATACATGGCCTTCTACCCACAACTACACTGTAACACACTCCTTGGCTCTGCTGCTCCTTCACATATGCTTTGTCCTTTTTGTGTGCTTCTAATTCTTTCTCTTCTCAGATAGCTCCAGTGTTCTCTGAAGGTATTGCATGGCTTATCCAGCATGTGGAGTCCATGTGTGGTCTCTATGTGCTCTTTTATGATTTCTCTTAAAAGTAAGTACAAAGCACCTTGCAGTGCTGCTAGTGCTTTATCTGGCTATTTGTTCAGCTGTGTTGCAAGAACAACCATCTACTGCTGTGACCTTTCCTCCCAGAGCGCTTTCTGCAGAGGAAGAGGGAGAAGAGAGGACCAACTGAGTGAGCTAATGTTGGTTGTCCCTACCTGGCTTTGAAAGTGGGGACTGTGGGCTCAAACCTAAGGGAAATGTGAAGTGGTATTTGGAACAGCTCTGGCTTTATTTGTATTAGCTATATTCCAGCCTGGTTTGAATTGGATTGGAAGACTCCAAAGATTGTCTGTGACGTTACAATCTGCAACTGAGGAACAGAGAATGACACTGTAAATAATCTGCAAATACCTGGCATATAGTCATACAAATGTT
>KZ508360.1:0-26050 GCA_002844005.1 Limosa lapponica baueri | reverse complement strand
GACAAGGATGGGAGAGGCGTTTTGATATTACAATTAGAGAAAACCTGCTCTAGTGCCTTTAAGGAATTTTCATAAAACTTTTGTGACTTTTTACCAAAACCTCAAGCCATTTTCCCTTCCACAATCTTTCTACCTAACTTTTAAAGGCTCTTTTACTGAAGATTTACTGATAGAAACCTTCTACTGAGTGCATTTGATCGCTCCATATTTCAGAAACAATGTGGGAATGGAAAAATCTCTCTCTTTAGGCTCCATTATCTTAGACTCCTATTGTCGGCATAGAGTTATAAAGAGCCAATACTACCCTTAAAACACTGAATAGCTTAACTGCTCAAAACATAAAATGAAAGCACTAAACATATCAGTTTTGTGTAAAAAACGTGCACCTTTTCCCTTGTAATAAACAAATAGATATATAACAGCAACCAAAATAAAACAGGCAAATGCTCTGGCTCCTCTCCTCGGAGTGCTGGGCTGTAACTGCTGGCTGTATGAAAATACATCACTCGGGTTGACTTTAGCCTCCATACTGGGAACAAGAGTAGCCATCTATTCACAGCCCCCGGTGGCAGGGGGGGTCATTTCAAGGGGTGGCAGTGCAGGAAATATTGTCTGTGAAATTCGGGTCCCCTCGACAAGCGAGCGCGTCCAGCAGAGCTGCCGGGGAGCACAGCCCGCTCTCCAATTTTCTCTTGCAGTCACGATCATCCTGTTGACGATTAAACTCTTCTGGGCAAACCGTGTCCATTTGTGATAAAATTGATAAGATAAATGATTTTTCTAGACAAAGGAAATGCAAGATATCTCATCTATCTGGACCGAAGACATCATTTGATATAGTGCCACATGGGAAATTATCAGCTCAACTGAAAGCGCTGAGAATTTATACAGGAACTGTAAAGTGGATACAGCGCTGGCTAAAGGGAAGCCAATGACAGGGAACACGGAGAGGGGAATCATCACTCTGAAGTGAGGTTACCAGTAAACATCCCTGAGGATCAGGAGTGAGACCGAGCATATTTCATTTCTGTATTGACCTTGGAAGGGAACATACGAGTGTGGCAATGGCACTTCCAGCTCACGCGACGGTAGGAGCATTGTCAATGCAAACCAGGACAGGGCTATTAACTGAGGACTGACCTTGAAAACTGAAGTAATAGAAAAGGGATAAAATACAATAATCTATAATATATGGACAAGTACTTACGGAGCAGTAGCAAGAATTTCAGCTATTTGTTAGAAATGACTGAGGATGAGAAAGGCCCGAGTGTACTTGGACGTCACAGGTTAACTATTAAGTGTCAATTATATGGTCTCAAGAAAAGAAATTATCAGATATACCCAAGTAGGATTTCCAGTTAAGGCTGGACGTCTAGGGAAGCACTAATTCAATTTTACAAAGGTTGCTTTGACCTCATCAGAATAGTGTTCACAATTCTCTTCCCCCAAGCGTGAGAGTGAAAAATTCAAACAGTAAATGGTCCAGTAAGGGGATTTAGGGCAACCAGAGGAATGTGAGGACTGTTCATCTGAGAGAGGAAAAAAGCATTCAGTTTAGTTATGTAAAGACTGGGAGTGGAGTGTATGGGGAGGCAAACACCCAAAGGAGAAAATTACTACTGAAAAGGAATAACAGTGGTGGGCATGAGGACAAATGGTTTAAATAAGCCAGGAGTTAATTTAGGCTTGAAACTAGAGGGAAGTCTGTATTGAAAGAAATGGGTAGAAAACCCTTTAACAGCCACGTAAGGTGAAGTGTGAATGGTGTATTTCAAAGCTTGTTTGATGGAGCTGCAAGAAGCCAACAGGACCTGGGTGTCAGGACCAGGAACCACGTTCTGATGTGATCTTTTCAGGAAGGACCAAGCACCCTGAGCGATGTGGGCTGGGAGAGGCTGTGTAATGGCAGTCCAGGAGCTCGTAAAGAAGATTTTCATCTATAGGGAAGTTTGAAGAACAGGTGCAGCTCATAAAACAGACATCTTTGAAGGCAAGCAAGGGAATTCATGTCTGAAGAAAACTTCTATTTGGCATTATCATTTCACACCTGGTTTTAAACAGTTAAGATGTCCAGCGAAGGAGGCAAAAATCAGATCACAAGAGTTACCTGCCCACTCACAGGCTGCGTGTAGCAAACAGCCCTAATGGGCAGCCTGTGCACAGCCAGGAGCTCAGCGCTCCTCAAAGGGTTCAGAGGATACTTACAGAAAATGCACGCTTTTGCCAAATCTGGGCTCAGGTCATGAATTATTCATGAACAGAAAACAAGGCTACATTCATCAGATAATTTATATGTAAACCACTAGTTCCACCAGCTACAGAAATAAGCCCAGATCCCCGTAGGTCAGAGCCATAATGAGCAGCAAGCAGTGGGAAGGATGCCCTTAAATTTATACCCCGTGATATTTTCCCATTAGCCTGTCACCAGCCCCTGGGTCGCCGGCGCAGGGGATGGCGATGCTGTTTATCAGCGTGGACCATCCTGGCTGCCGGCAGCTGATGCACAGATTTTGCTTGGATTTGCTCCCCTGGTGCAGCAGCACCGGACCAGGCTGGGGTTGCCGAGCTCATTGCAGGAGCTTTCATTTGAGCAGCAGTGGTGATGCTCTCTGAAAGCCGAAATCCGAAATCCCGGTGCCTGCCATAATTGGGTTGTTCTGGGTGGATGGGGACCATAGCCATGCTGGCAGAGCTTACATCTACTGAGGTTTGCTGGGACAGAAAGAGGCTTTGAAGGTCCCCCCCGTCTGCAAACCTGCTCTGTGACAGAGATCAAGGACAGTGGCACTCAAACACACTGCGCATGTAAAGGCTGGGGCTTTAAGCCACAGGCCATTGTGCTGGAGGGTGCTGGGTGCTCCGCAGGTAGACAACACTAATTGCTGTGCTCGTGTTACTCTCATTAACTTCCATTCCTTGTCACAGGTGCGGTCCAGGGTCACCAAAAACCTCTCATGATTCCACAACACTGCAATGGGTAATTAACTGCACATAGAAACAGGGGGATAGGAGACCTCAGCTCTCTGTGGGAGTTTGCCATTGCACTGCCAAAAGCAACCCCAGCCTTACGGGGCTACATTGTACCTCTGAAATTAGTCATCTTTCTCATCCGGAGGTCTGTTTGTTAGAGTCCTACCTCTTTCTGTTCACTTCCCATGTGATGCAAGCATTTGCCCAGTGGCTGGTCGACTAGCAAACAAAAAAAATCTATTTAAAACCACATTTTTAGTAACCTTCACTAGTATTGATCTGACAGTTTAGTTGCAGAATAGTCCTGAACCTGATGCAGAACATAACAGACAGCAGAAATATATTTCACCCTCAAGTGAATGGCTTGAAACCTATGAAATTTAACTCAATGTGTTCACCCACCTCTGCTCACCTTGTACCAAGCAACTCCTCCAATTAGGTCTTTTAAACCTCTTTCTTTATAGGAAATGAGGCCAGATGGACAGTTGGCCTGACCCAGTAGTGCTTCTGTTATTTTTTTTAATTAGAAATAGGCTGAGTTAATAGAAATTCTATACTAAATTGTGGCTGGAGCTGCTCCATGGATGTGCAGCTGCAGAGCAGCAAGACCAGAGGGGAACATGCATCCCTGCAGGAGCCTGGCATCCCTTTGGCATTGCCTGACCCCCAGGAGGATTTTGCAGGAGAGGCAAAAAGACTTGTAATATCCATGGGCAAACCAGAAAAACCTGTCGCTCAAATCTACTTGTAGATCATCCATCTCGGATCTAGGAAGCCAGCCAAAAGGCTCTATGGGCATTAATAATGGGGATATCATCTAACACTCTGCTTCCTCCTGACCTTGAGGAAAAGCATGTGAGATGACCCCACTGTGCAAGCTGAGCCACGTCAGGAAGCCAGAACTACTGCCCTCAGCATTTTGTCCTGCTAGAATTATCAAAATCAGTTTTTGATCCTCTTTCTTACCCGTAGGATTCACTGCCCTGACCCCAGCGTGTGCCCTGCCGTGTCCTGTGCCATGCTGTGCCCCGTGGCTGCCCACAGAGCAGCGCAGCTCATCTGCTGCAGCCTCCTCATTTTCTGCAGGGCATTATTACTTTTCTATTCCTTTTGTCCGGTTTCTCTTGCATGTGCGTACAGACACCTTTGAAACTTCTCAGCTAAATGTTCTCCTACTTTGATGGTTTTTCTAGTATTCCTTTCCTTTGCATTTGCCCTTCCCCAGGCCTTTTGTTATCATCAACTTTCCCTTCTTTATGCTGCTTTCATAGACTGTTTCCTTCCTCCTCTGTTACTTCTAGATGCTCCCTGCTCTATCCATCCCTCCTACCCGTCCATTTATTTTTAAGCTCTCCACAACAGTTTTATTCTCACACCACTGCATTGATTCCGGGCCTCCCCAGCAATTTTTAGAAGACATCCTACATCCAGCCTACCTTGGCATGTAGCTTATATTGCCCAAAGTGTTACATTTTCTCCCCTGAACAGAGGGTGAGTAGAGTTAGGACCTTTTAGACAGATCCCTTACATGTTCTTTCTGCTGTCCAGCTGTGGGCAGATGTGCAGACCTTCTCCTTAGCAGTTACATCAGCCTGTGTCTTTTGGATAACTTCAGAGAGTGTGATTGCTGAGAGCTGATAATTCCCTGACTTTTTAGAAATTAATTTTGTTCGCTATCAAGAGTTTGCTACGGCATTTGCTTTGAAAGGTATTTCATATCTGCCTGTATCTGCTATGGATTTTCAGTTTCCACATCCACATGTTAAGATGAAAATGAAGAAAAGCAAAAATGGCCTTTTGATACTAAGCTGCAGAGTTCCAATAACCAAATATTTTTTTTTATGGTAGTACAGACAATGGCCATATTCTAATTCACAGCATTATTTCCTTTCTGAAATCCCCATGGCACAGGAGTTTGTTGCCGTCAACACACGCAGACAGGTTTGTTGACTGTCATCCCTACCTTCCAAAGCTGTTCTTGAGTTTGGAACTACTGCAGTGATTGCTAAGCTTGTTTTCAACGTGAATATTATCAGTATTTTCCCCACAGTTCTGCATAGCCTTCTGGTCCTCACTTCAATGTTGGCTAAGCTGTCATTTACATGAGTGATGCTGTCATTACAATATTTGATTATTTTTTTAGTATAGCTATCGTTGACAGCACATTGTACATTTCATAAAGAAACTTGTTATTTACTTCTTGCAGTGAAGTAGGTGTGGGAGAGCTCACCTTTGATTTCAGCGTTGCTGCAGCATCAGGCAAACAAGCTGTCACTGCGTTCACCCTGATCCTGGGACGGCACCTGACAGAGGGCACATCTTTGTTTGTGTTGTATTACACCTCCAGACACCCCAGATGCACTTGCAATGGGGACTGCCAAGTGCTCTTTACAACCTAGAAGTTACATGATGATGCTTTCCTGAGCCTGGAGACTTGCCTGTTGATTGCTGATACTTTTTTTAATTATAATCAATGCTGTTTTGATTTGTTCATATGGTAAACATACGGTCTTCTGGGTCAAATTATGATACTGCTCCCGCATGGCTTACCATAACCAACTCTTCTATTTTGTTGGGAAAGAGACTGCAGAAGACCTTCCAATTTTACCAGATGTTGGTTTTTTCACCAGATATTCTTTCTTTCCTGTTGTGACCATAAAGCCCTTTTGCTGTTTCCCTGCAGAGCTTTGCTGGCCCCGCTTTGTGCAGAGCAGCCAGGTGTTTTCCTCCGTGCTTCCATCCCAGCAAATAGCCACCATTTCAGTAACACCGATGGACTTCAAGAAAACTGGTGTTGAGTTTTCTGTGTAGTGTTTCACTGTTGTTTTTCTTAATGCTGGAAGTTTATTTGCCAAAGTCAATATTTCCATGTAGTTTCTGCCTGTTTGGTGTTTTTTAAAAGCGGTTTGGCCACTTCACCTTTTGCTTTTTGCTGTTAAAAATCTTTCTTTTTGACTGCCTAAGAGGGACTCCAGCTGCTGTAACCTGACAGTAAGGACCTTAGCGAGCAGATGAAGTGTTTTCCTGTCACTTCTTTCAGAAGCCACTTTGACTTCATGATCCATCTTCATCCTCTTCCCTTGACTTCCGTGGCATTTTCCAGCATTATTCTTTGCTTTATGGAGAACTTCTTCCGCTGCTTTTGTGAGGGTATTTTGGAGAAGCTGATGTTGCTGTTTCAACTCTCTCACACATACTCTAGATGACTTCACCTACCCCGACTTTAGGTTCATTTGCCTGTAAACTGGCAGTGGTTATTACTGGTTGATCCCACCCTGCAGAAAGATGCATGAGCTGAAATCAAAGCCCTGTAGTACCTGATTTATTCCTCCATTCAAATTTAAATTGATTCTGTGCTTGTCTTGCAGCCTGTCACTGTCAATTTTGTTAACCAATTAGGATTTTATTTGTTTGTTTAGTTTAATCCTAAACCTTTCCATGCAAAGTATGACTCCTTCTAGCCTCATTCAGTCTGTACCAGTGGTCATTCTGCAGCCGCAGCTGTGATAGCAGGGTAAATGTCACCAGTCTTTCACCGTGCTGATTTTCATAATCAAGACTGCTATTTGATTGCTTTTCCTCACGGTGCTTGATTTTTCCCCAGCTGAAATCTCCCATTGTTTAGAGGAAATTATACCTGGATTTTCATTAGAGTCTGGAGACATCTGAAGACCTGACCCTTCCTCTCATCTCTGTAGCTCTTCGTAGGTGTGTGATGTTAGATAAATTACAATCAGCTAACTGGATACCAGTGCATAAGAAATTCATCTGACACACAAATTACTGAAAATTATTAGTTATGTAGACACTGTACTAAAACCTAAATCATCCATATAACCTAAAGATTTCAAACTCAATACAAAGTTGTACAGAAGTGTTGCTGCTCCCAGCAGGACTCCACTCCAGAGAAGCACATCAGCTGATGTTATACTGTTTTATGGATGCTGGGGTTCATCATAGATCCTGTAGGTTTATCCAGTGCAGGATCCTTGGTATTTGCCTGCATACTGGGATCATAGGGTTGCCTTTCCCTGGATGTCTCAACCAAGGCTATGAGCAGAGCAACCTACGTTCTTCTTGATGGTGTCTCCAATGCTTGGGCAGACCCAAAGCCCTGCAGCTGGCAGGGGTAATTTGTCGCTTCAGCTCTTACAAGAGTCTTAAGAACTGAACCCATAGCCTGATGACATAAACCTATGAAATTCTCTGAAACCAAATACAACCTTTTTATGACTTTAAAAATTCTCAGGAAGAGTTACTGCCTAAAATAATCCAGTGGCATCCAGTCAAGAGGCAAGTAGCCCAAATCAAGTCTCATTGCCTCAAATGAGAGGCATGAAGAGAAACTCTGGGTCATGTAAAGAAGCTCTCACAAGCAGAAGCAATGTGCTAAAACAGTTACAGAAAAGGGTGAAGGTTAAAAGGTGTGTTGGGACTGGTACAGAAATTTGCTGATTTCTGCTGGAAGGGTGAAGTTCACCATTCCACTGATGACAATATTTTAAGATCTGGCTGCAGTACTAGGGTGGATTTCCTGCATCCAGTACAGATCCACTTGGGAGATCAGCCTCCTGCTTCAGAGCACTGGACGAAAGACTAAGAGTTGACCAACTGCTGAACCTCAGTGTTAGATGCTTTAAATTACTTTGGCAATGCGGTTTGGGGAGTAGGGGAAACGCTACACCTGGCTGCCTCTGCTCTACTTATTCTGTTGATGATTTTCTTTCCCCATGTTTTGAAAGCGTCCCCTTCCCCCATCCCTAACTGTGCTGGTTGAAGCTGTGTGTGCAGCATCTGCTCTCCTCCCCCTTGCCATCACATGCACAGACTCTATTTATAGCAGGAACGAATTTTTGTTCTTATGCATCATTCCATCCAGCAGAAAGCAAAACAGAAGGAGAAGCCGGTGCAGGAAAACGCTCCCTCAAGTCAGATTTTCAACAGAGAAATGAGGAACATCCTCCTTCCCCTTGCAGTGCTCTCAAACCCCAGCGCCCAGGTCCAGAAGCGTACGTTGGCCACTGTGCAATGCCAAAGCGCCTCTTGGAGGCCACCAGACCACAGTAATGAGCACATTCGAACTGAGACAAGTGTATTTAGTTTTCAGAAGACTGGCATAAGTCATCTTTATTGAATATAATTTAGTTTTAACATATTGCTCTGTGCTTGAGTTATTATCTTCACTGTGCTTGGAGAAATAAATTACATTGAAGCCTTTATTTTTGACCTGTGACATCAATACACGCCATGGACAGATTCCAAAATCTTATCAGCTTTGGCATGGCTATTAAATTACAGTGGTGAACAAACCTCTTTAGAAATGAAAAATGCTTTTGGAGCTTTGACCTTTTACATTTCAATTCGTAAAGAGCCCAGTGCAAATGGGAAATGCTGATCAAAATCCAGTTACTTTAATCTTGCAGGGTGTCCTTTCTGCAGAAGAAAAGAACAAAACGTATCTTCTTGCTTTGTAGCCCTTCAGATTCTGACACCAAAGTTTCCCTGGAACTATCAGGTTTGGTGCTAGAAAGCAGTGCTTGCAAGTACAGAACATGGCAAATTAGCCAGGGTCACGGAATTTCCAAAAAAACCCCTACTCCATGATAAAGATATGAATTAAAATTGGACAAAGGCACACAGCTATTCTGCTGGCATATGGTCTGTCTTAACTGATGTGCAGAGAGGATGTGTGAGCATTCTGCAATATTTTAACCTCCACTCCAGCTCTTCCCTCAGAGCACACTGAGGCTGATTCTGTTTGAAATGTGGGGAACTGAACCGAAATTGGCATTTTATGTATTCTTAAGGCCAGTCAGCAGTACGCCAAGATTTGGGTTGTTTTCTCACTTCTCCCACTGTGGCTTCTGTCTTCACAAAACCATTTTCCCTTTTCCAAAAAATCTGCATTATTCCTTGTGCAGCACATGGTAATGCAAAGCCTGCAAAGTCAGATGGGGAATGAGACTGGGATCAAAGGACAGAGTTTAGAAACCGTATTACGGAGCTCTGTGTACCAGCTTGGAGTAAGCTGTAAGCCTCTGTAGCAAAATTAGTCAGGTTACAGAAAATATCATCCAGCATTACCCATGTTTTTTACCACCTTCTGCTCTTTTCAACCATGTGAAGCAAATGGTTTAGCTGTTTACTCATCACAGAGGTAGGACAAGGGTGTTTCCAAATCTCTACAGGAAGCAGAAGACATCACATGTCACACAGCCTCGGTAGCACTTTTAGAGCGGTGCTGAAAATTAATTTCTTTCTCATCATTTCTCCTGGCTGAGCTTGCTTTCAACAGTTTTTAATGATGCTTTATGTATTTCTGACAACTTTTAGAGAGAGACAATTTTTCTACTGCTGATGAGAACAAAAAGCACAAGTTATATGTAATTTAATGAATACAACTGGACAAAGACCCATACAATTTTGTTGTTCCTTATTAAGCTTTAATTACACTGTAGCACTACAGAGATGCAGAGGAGTTTCTGGATTGTTTGTGATGTTTCAAGAGAGTAATTCCAACCTTGGATGTACATCAACAATGCTCATTTATATTCCACTTTAATCCCATGTTACCTTTCCATAGCCAGTGAAAATCTTGTCATTCAAAAGAAGGGAGCAGCTAGTTTCTCTTGCTGAACCAGAAAAAAGGTACGGGCAGAACTGTCAGGGGCATAGAAAGGTCCCTCCAGCTGTGAATGCAGAGAAGATAATTGAGTATACTGATGCACCAAATGGGAATTACACTTCTAAGTGGGTAATTACAGGCCAATAAACTCACCAAGAGCAGGATTGCAATTAATTTTTATTTTTTTTTATTACAGGTACAGTATTGGACCTAAAATTATGGACAGCAAGTAGTTAACAAGTATGCAAGCCTGGTCTGTTAGCCAGACAGCTAAAATAAAGCACCGTGCTGCAGGAAAAGCCTAATGTATGTTAATTGAATGCCAATTGATTAAACATATTCATTGAGGTTTCACATCTAGGTCATAAGTAATCTATCTATTACATACTTGTTAAACCTCATTAAATAATTGCCTAGTGGTATTTAACATGCAATAAGTATCCCCTGAAATTCAACTAAAATGTATTCTTGCATCTGCTCAGGAATTTGCCCAAGTGAATCGATTGAAGAATGTTAGGGAAAAAAAAAGGAATGTTAAATACTCCATCTGAAGTTTTTAAATAAAAGAAATCTGCTGTACAGTAGTGCAAGATATTCCAGTAAGTCTGCTAAAAGACATATAGTATCTGCACAATTATCCATGTAATACCGTGCAGAGGGAGAGGATTAGTCACTACAAAGCTGTGCTCGGGAGCGGGAAGCTGGAGGCTGCAGGACAGAAGCAGAACTCGTAATGCCTGGGTAGGGGGAGGCTCTGCAAGACTTTTCCAAGGCAAAATGATGTGAAGTTGCAAACTTGACTTTTATTTTCCTAGGTGAAAAACGTTTGCTACACATCTAAATGTTTATCCACAGGTACAAGGCTCATTCATGCCACTTGTTGCCTTTGAATTATTAGTAACACCTTGCAGTTGCAGACTCTGGAGCGAAACAGCTCAAGTCACCTTACAAACATAAATTAAAGACTCATGGGGTCTGTGGGAGGCAGTCACTTTATATCATACATTGCTCATCGAAGGCATGAGTAAACTTAGGCACTGAGTTTAAATGATTTGCCTAGGCTGCCTCAGAAAAATCAATGCAGAACAGCGGGAAAATTCAGAAATATATACCTTTCACCTACAGCTGTGTCAGGTAACTCGCAGCATGTACTTTAGCCTAAATTTGTCAACTGTTTCTGTTCCTCCAGAGCAGACACTACATCAGAACTTGAAAACTTTCCACTCCTGTTATCCAAATGCATGTGGCTCCCCTGAAGCCATAATTAATAACGAGCAGCAAACAAAGAAAAAAAAAAAAAGAAGGTTTATCAGCTACAGCTTAGTTTTTGATGGATTACTGAGACATCTGGTTGTGGCACAAATGACCAGCACGTACAATTTATGATGCTTTCTTCGCTGCTCGGCATGTTGGAGCAGGCTCTTGGCAGGAAGAGGCATGGGGTTTAATTCTTCACTGGGTCTTTCTGGAGAGCCTCTCTGAGCCCCAAGACAAGACCAGGACCCCCCTCCCCTTGCCTCCTCATTGCCCCTGGGCTATTTCCAGCCACCAGGGAGTCCCGGGGGCATCTGAGCAGGAGACGACAACCCCACTAGCACCTCTCCTGTCTCACGCAGACCTGAGCTATTAAAACAGCTATTAACCCGTTTCAATCGACCCAGGAGCAATTCAGATACTGATTCCTAAAAGACCAGAGTGACAGAAGTGTGACCGTGACTAAGAACCCCAAATATCTATTTTTTTTTCTGAAAGACATTTGGTATTTTCTAGACACGAGCTAGAAATTTTCCCCCCAGCTTTTTCATTTTTTAAGCTTGTAGGGAATTTTTAGCTGAAATTATAGTGAGGGGATGTGAGCAAACACACGGGGGAGCACTTAGACTGTAATAGCCAGTAACCAACTACTCAATACAGCCAGCTAGAGTACCTGAAATTTCCATTTCAAAGGAAAATCTAGCTTTTCAAAACTCCATTTAGTTCCGAATAGATCACCATTTCCCAGAAACAAAAAAAATCCCTTGGAGTTTCCTAAGTGCCAGGACCAGAGAGTTACACTCTGTACTTCAAAAGAGAAAAGAAGAAAACTTTCACAAAGTCTCGGTATCCTTAAAAACAAAGAAATGCCGAATTTTGAAGCCTGTTTCCATTAACTGCCATTTTTATTTCATAGCCAGCTCTAGAGGTGGAAGTATATTTCCACAAGCCTTTGCATTTATTTTAGCTTGCCTATTTGCCTAATTATAAGCATGCAGCTCAGCAAAGATGCCTTGTTTGGAAAGGTACAACCTGCAGTACAGCTTGGAGACTTAAGTGTAAGTGGAGCCCATGGCCCCCATAATAAATTTCCTGTATTTGCAGACTTCTTGTCACGTTTACACAGTAAACATTTGTGAAATAGATTTAATGATTTAATTTTTTCAGTACTTGTGAAGATAGGTAATTCAAGAACATTACTTAATACGCAACCAAAACATAAAAACACCCATTAAACAGTATTATATAATTAATTTTCCATTTAATGGTGTTTATGCTTCTATTTTTAAGCTAGAAATGTGATACATGCACACACTTCATAAAAGGTATGTTGTAAGGCTGTTAGTAGGCAATGATGATAATACTTTGATTTTCTTTAATTTTTGTATTATTAAAGAATCCTTTCTCCATTCTCACATAAAACATCCATAATTACCTTCATAGAGGTAAATACCACAATGCTGCCTTCCCTCTGCTGCTCCAGGAATAACTATTGTCTTTTTACAGCCACCAGCTCTGGCACGACCCTCTTTGCTAGACCCATGAGGAGCTGCTCCACCGTCACCAGCCTTGCCCGCAACGAGGGACCGGAGAGCGCCGCCTTTAATAAGACCCAAGAGAGAACAAGGAAGGAGAAAAAGGTTTCTTATGCACGTGCACACGGTAAGGAAATCGCACAGGAGCTAGTGTTCCTCTGCCACTTCGCTGGAACAAAGAAGTGATTCATAACCGAGGCTGAGGAAGAGTGTGGGTGAAAGAGTTCACAGAAAGAGTAGTCAGACACTGGAATAGGCTGTAAGGGAGGTGGTTGAGTCACCATCCTTGGGTGAGTTTAAGAGTCGTTTAGATGTGGTGTTGGGGGACATGGTGTAGGGAAGAACTTTGTAGAGTAGGGTAGAGGGTTGGACTCAATGATCCCAAGGGTCTTTTCCAACCTGAATGATTCTAAGGAAGAGGAAGGCAGGCATTTTTATTAATTTTAGAGTTAATTTTGTCGTAGAAATTAGTAACATATTTGACTTATTTACATAACTGGTTATTTTTTAATGTTAATATATTCAGTAACACTCCAGAAATGAGATAAAGGTCTTACAGCCTCAGATACCTAGAACTTTCGGCATGTACTGGCTTACGCAGGCAGGGAGTGCTGTGGTCCTTGGGAGTCTATGGGCAGGCTCTTGTGCCTCCACAGCCTCTCTGCATGCTCAAACGGCTGGATTTATGAATATTTTCAAATAGCAAATACAAATATGCGTCCCCCTATCCCACTTGTTTATTTACAGTCATAAAGGTTAATGGAAAATTGGTATTATGATGATTTAAGAGTGGATTTTATGGAAAAATGGAATGATGTGGTACCACTTGCATGCACCACGTGGTTAGAGGAATCTTTGTATTGTAGTTGCTGTGAATGGGTTCAATATATTTAACCAAAAAAAAGTCGATATCATGATCTGTATAATCCAAACATGGAAACAGAGCCAAAGTGTGCTACTTCTCTGAGGTTATACCGTAAGTCAGTGGCAAACACACAAATTCACTTACGCAGTGCCAGGCGCATAGTATGCTGAAAGAGTACATAATATGTGTGAATTTCTCATATTAGGATACACCTGGAAAGCAAAAAGAAACTATATTGGCTTTAATCATATAAATGAGCTAAAAATATGGTAGTTATAAAATGCTGCTTAATGTTATCTCATGGACAAAACTGTACTGTTCTGTAAAAACTAATAATCATTTTTTCTACAGCCTATTACACTTTTTCGTGTTCCTGCAGCAGAGCAGGAGAAGGCAGTAGCTTTCAAAAATTTCCATCTGCAACAAGGTTTTAAATAGTCTCCTACAGACATTTCTAGGGAGACTAGTGCAGCTGCACAGGCATCGGTTCTCTCGTGAAGGAAAGAGTAATAACCGTGTCAGGATAAGGCTTGTGGTGCGATGCTCCAGGACCAGCCCTACCATTGAGCCAAAATAACGACTTAGGTTGCCAAATGCATCAATAAATCTGTAAATCATGTCAGGAGTCTCTCAAAGAGCTAGGTGGACTACATTTCAGGGATCAGCTCAGTTCAAGTAAGCATAAGGTGAAGCATACCAAGAGGAAAAAGAAAACAATTTAAACTACTCATACGTGTAGTTGGTGTTAAATTAACTGTAGGTAGTCAGGAGAGAAACAAGGCGTCATTGCCAACAAGACATCTATTCAGTAAGAAACGGTGGCCAGAAAAACAAGCAAAATGTTCGTTTGCATTAAGAAAAAGGTAGATGAAAGCACAAAATTATTATATAGCTTTTATGTGAAGTGACACCTCAGCATGGATACTTTGCCCAGCTTTGCTCTCTGGTCTTACTGAAGGATAGAGCAGAAATAAAAAAGGTGTAGGGAAGGCAGTGAAAATGATTAAGGGAACAGAAAGCTGCAGTGTGTGGAGAGATTAAAAGATTAGAACTATATATCTTAGACGTTAGAGGAATAAGGGGTGATGATAGAGAAATACAAAAAATAGCCAAGCGTTTTAAAAAGGTAAGTCAAGAACTCCTGTTCAAAATAAAATGAAATTAAAAACCAACTAGTTTAGAGCTTTTATATATACTTAGCAGAGGGGTAGCAATGCTTAACAGAAGACTGGTATCTGTATAAATGGTGTCCAAGTGTACCTCAGGATTACTAACCTATAACGGGTAAAAACCATCACGGTCCTGAGCTCAGCCCAACCATGAGTTCTTTAAGTCTGTTAGTTCATTAATGGATTTACTGCCTCCACTCCCGAAGCAGCAGACAGAATGACTTTCAGAGAAAAATACAATTTTATGTATCTCTGCACTGAGATAGAGATCAGGTTTTTTTTCCCTTTATTTCTTTGGAACTAATGAAGTAGAAACTTTTCTATGTGAAATCTATAACAATAGGAACTATCCTCAGTGCGTGTTTCAGTAGAGATCTCGGATACATTGACGTAAGACACACACCTTTGCGAGGAGACTGTTCCAATTGCTACAAGACAATGAGAACAGCCTTCTAAAACACGTCTCATCTTCAGCTGACTGAACACTCCCGTCTGGTGCAAAATCCAACGGCTCAGTGTGCAGGCGAGACGTGGTCAGGCTGGGTACCCCAGCCCAGCTCCGAGGAGGTGAGTCGAGGGAAGGCACAAGGTAAGAAATCGTGTGTTCAGCCTCATAATGAGAGCCCTGGGCAGCTCCCCCAACTCTTTTTCACGCGGACCAGGAGGCTGATGGGAGGTGCTGCCATCGGCTGGGAGTTGAAATGTGAGGCTGGTCCTACTCTTTGGCATTTATTAAATTATATTTCACTGCAGCAACAGCACTCTGGGCTGGGCATTTCCAGGGAATTGTTACACTTCTCAGATGGTTAATCACTTGGCCTTTGGCCTCCTGCTGTATAACTCTGTTTGACATGTCCTATAATTACTACTTGGAGAGTTTTATTACTTAATTATGCTATCAGCTATTGCAATTTAACATGCCATCAATCTCTTGCGACCAGCCCCCCATACACCCCCAAACAAATTTCCCCCTTCAATCACACTTCTCTGCAAATTTCTACAAAGCAAAGGACTGCAGAATTTGTGCTTTGATCGGTAAGTTGTAAAATTTTCTAACGAAAAAAATTCCTGCCCATTTTCCATGCCTCTCCCACTCCTCCACTTCTGAGCCCTTTGATTTCAGACTTTAATAATATATATAGTCACATTTACCAGTGCTGGCATAAAGCAGCCAAATCACCTCATCCTTTTTAATATGTCTCCTAAAAACAAATTAAGACTCCACCAGACAAGCTGTTGGCTTGTGTGAACATCTGCCCGGCACTTCGTGGGCTGCTTACAGAGCACTCTGAACCGCTGAACCGTGTCCTCCCACCGACCGGTGGCCCAGCCCTTTCCAGCCAGTGCACGTTTTCTCAAGCCATGACATATTTCAGCACACTTTAAAGACCAGCTTTGCTGTTGTCGTGTCACTGGAGGTAGTTGGAGAAAACATTGCTGTGCCATTTGGCAGAGCTGGGGTTTGGGGAAGAGCTCTCAGCCACCTACAATTTCTTACCCTGTGGTCCTTCCATTAGGAGAGGCGTGGTGCTGAGGTTCTGTAGCGGTTCCTGAAGGCAAAACACAGTGAAAGATAATTTTAAACCAACTTGGCTCTCATCAACAGTCCCCAACGCAAGGGTGCGCTGATTTATGACAACCTCCCAAAGCTGCCTACAGACTGTTTGACAGCCCAGACAGACACAGATTCTTAATAGCATGCAGTGCCAACCCATCCCCTTCCACCTCCAACATCTCCCCTGCACCAGGACCAGAGCTCAACATAAATCTCCTCTGCCTGCGCCAGGGGAATTGTCCCCCGGCCTCCTGCCGCTTGTGAGGGCTGTTTCAGGAGATAGAATTAGTACCTTGATGCTCAGTATTGATCTCTCTTTGATTTATAGTCCCTTGATCTTATTTTCTTCGTGGCGTCATGAGTATAAATCAAAAGTAACACCCACAAGAGTCAGAAGTTATGCTGGCTTTAAACTTGTGTAAGTGAGATTGAGGTTCCTTAGCTCCAGCCTCTCCTGGTGTGAAGGGAGCGCAGATTTTAAAAAGATCAGCTGTCTGACTCACTGGAGTACAAAATAGCCAGGCATTGTTGGTTGCAATCTTCAGCCACTCCTTTAAATTATTTCTTAAACCTGGATTTCAGGAGAATGAATTCCTGGGCTCTGTCTCAAGGAGCTAGTTTTTCCCCTTGAAACATCCCTGTCTGCTTTAGGCAGCAATCCTCCCTTTTGGACATCCATGTGGGGGCTGAATTAAATTTTCCTTGTGGGATGTGAGGAGGGAAGTTAGTAGGGACACGAAAAATACTTTTGCAGTGTGATTTCCAATGCGTGACCATTTTGTGTTGAGTCATTTGGATAAAAGCCCACAAAGACATCAAAACTCTGTAATCAGTTTTCATTCCCAAGGGAATCCAACAACCGACGTTTCTCCTCCAACTTCAATGGCCTTTCATAGCCATATCCAAGGGATTAATATGGCCTAGAGATTCTCCTTACAAAATTCAGTGCATCTTTCTAAGACCACTCTCCAGATGTCCTAAAATATCCATTAATTTGTCTTGAAACTCTCTCTTCTCTGCTGAAGGGCTGCTGCCTAATGAAGAAGGGAGGAAGAGTGGTCTGCGTGCACTATTTTTCTTCATCGTGGCATATGCACCGAGGGTTGATAACGGTCTGGGGGGATCAGGCTCTATCCTTACGGCGTGGAAGTCCACTCCAGGTAATAGAACCAGTGTGAAAAATTTATAAAGCAGAAAGCTTCCAGGGGGTCCCCTGGTGATGCTCTGCAGCAACCTGGAGGTACTGATGTGACTGATGGAAAAAATAAGTGTATCTGAGCAAGGGCCGTGGACCGTAAAAGGCTTTGTAGACAAAATGGGCCGTCTTAATTAAGCTTTGTGTTTTTTCACATCGCCAGGAGGGAGTACTGCTTGACTGTCAGGAGTAAACATACAGCCTGCTCCTCTTTATTTCTCCTTTGCACCCAGGGATTCTCCAGCACCTCCCTCTCGGCACTCTCTGACAAGGCACAGAGAGAGATTTTAGTAAAAGCATCGCAAGGTGTTTTTTTTAAATTTTTTAATTTTTAAATCAAACGTTTAAAAAGCAGGTACCTGTGGTTGTAGAGCCAATTATTCACATAGTATTAGTATTACTATAACTTGTTTAAATTTTATCTGAAGTATGAATAGTCTGCATTTACAACACTTGCTTGGGGAATAATCCCAGCCTCTTTAAATCCTTAGCCTTAAATTATTGACTGTCATGCTTAGCTGTCAGGTAACAGAATAAGGCTGCTAAAGAAACGTATTTGCGTGCCAATGGTGTGAAACCATATCAAACCCATCTCACTAGATTATTCTGAAGTTTTGTCTGATTCTGTGGCTTTTACACCAAGCTTTGTGAGACCCCTGCCGTTGGGATTAAACACGCCCCGGGGGAAGGCTCTCCATACTCAAAGACCAACTTGGGGCAGGAGGCAGCCCACCAGACAGCACGTGCACGAGATTTTTTGCAATATAATACACTAAGTGTCATCTCATAGCCTTGGGGGAGGGATAAGAGAATCAATGCAGGCAAAGCAATGCCTATTCAATTTGTTTTCAACACATTGTCAGCTCTTTCTTGTATTCACTGTCTTCTGTTAATGACAAAGGGAAAAGGAACTGATGAGAGATTGGTTTCTCCAATTTAAGCCTTGATGCACCTCATGTGAGCATCACATTATAGACACTGCATTGTGCTAGGTACATGAAAGTAATGGGATCTTTCATTTTGACGACGGCTTGTTTCTTAAGGTAAATAATAAGCGCATTTGGTAAAATTCCAAAGAGCGTCTCCGATTAGTTGTAGCCTCTGCTCAGAAACCGATTACTGTAAAGTTTGAATGCTCTTTAAGATTGGGACACTTGCTAAATTGGGTTCAGAGAGCACTGGGTGGACAAAAAGGTGTATCTTTTTATTATTCTGTATCGGAGCATTCGTCTGTGTTCAAACAAAGAGGGGAGGCTAGAAAAAGCCATTTCCCTCCAAATACCAGCCTCCATTTCCGAGTGACATCAGATGGAACAGAAAGAGATAGAGGGACAAGAAGAGATTTGAGATGAGTTTTGCTCGTCGCTGCAGGATACAGGATGGAAATATGAACGGCTCCCTTTGATTAATGTATGCCCAAGGTCTCACATGCAACTGTAGCAGTCAATAGCAATCAGATTAGTGTAATGTATTATTCAGTGTTTATGATGGTGAATTTGTATAGTGCCCGCCAGGCAGCTTTGATCCCCTTGAAATGTTTTCTGAATGCCATTTGGGATTGCCACAGAGCCGAGGCAGCCGTGCAGCATCTCTAGCTCACGTTCCTCCTGTCAGCAATGTATAATTACCCACTTCTATTGTTTCTGCATGGACACATACTTGGATTTAATTGTTCTGCAATTGGTTACCCAACTGGCTTTTTTTGCCCCTAAGTGATATAATATGCAAAATAAGAAAAAGTTACACTTTTAATTGAAGGTCCCAGGTACTTTACAAATACTACTTCATTAGGCTTTGCTGTAAATTGGTGACAGCTATATCTATATGCAGTTCTTGGCCCATCAAGGGCATGAAACACCCTGTAGGATGCAACACTGCTCTGTGTGATTGGTAGGTAACAGTGAATAATTTATACTTTATTTAACAAACTTGCTCTATGGAACTTTAAAGCAATTTCCAGCTCCCTTCATATTTTGAAAAGATTTTGCTAAATAATCCTACAAATAATTTTCTGGTTTTTTTTTTTTTGGTTTTTTTTTTTCTCAGCCCTTTGCAGAAGGACCAAGGAACTAAGGGGCATTTATTCACATATGGGGCAATCCTTTGAAGCAGTACTACATAATGTAATGTGTACAATGGAGAGAGGTTTTAGACATGGTTGTGTGCAGGTAACTTTTAAATTTTGAAAAACATTTCTTGTTAATGAGCAATTTGTTGGGGAGTGGGATGTAAGGTTCATTCTGCATTTAGTTTCATTGAACACAGTCACACGCTTGAACCAAATCTGCCCTGGGGGAGGCTGGTGGGGATGCACGAGGGACCGTTGGGGCATGTTTAGTATATGATGTGCTGCGATGTACCTGTTTTATACAGTGGCTCACAAACTCTCACTTGAAAACTACCTGGCTTTGATCCCTTGGAGGTAAGCCACTTCACAGGGGTTGGGAAGTATCTAGAAAGCTGTTAGCAGAGCACAACAGGCATCAGTGTGCACTGTCTAGTTAGGAGAAGCTGTACTAGAGTTACCTCAGGGACTTTTATTACGTCCAGTCTTGCTCAAAAGCACAGTTAATGACCTGGAAAAGCAGGTAAAAAGCACATTAATTAAATTCCCAGATGATACCTAAATTGGAAGGCATAGCAAATAACAATGAGAAAGCCCTCCTGGAAAAAACACTGATGGACCAAGAGAGAAAAGAAATGAGGCAAGGTACAATCAGATGAAACCAACGGACGGATGGATTGGTAGCTGGTATTGACTGGTATTGGTAGGTGGGATAAATGATATTCATTCAGCTGGAAGAGGCAATATGGAAAGACCAAAATAGTTGATATTTAAGAATATTTTTTTTGGCAATGCAGCATGGCTGTAAGTAATTCTGTCATACAGTTAGGTCTGAATGAGCAGAGGCACGGCAAGGGAGAAAGGATGTGAATATTGTCCATAAAACCACAGCTGGGCACATGCAGAAAATTGCATTCAGCTATGACTATTTCAAGACCAGAAAGAAGCTAACAAATGAAAAGCAATTAAGGAGTGACAGAGAGCTATCTGATAAATAAAAGCTATATTATGTCAGTTTTGCTGAGCTAAAATTTGAATGGGAGAGGGAGAAATATAGTGAGCCTCAACAAGTATTTAAGATGTAGATAGATGCATTAACACATAGATAGAAAAAGAGGTAGGGATTCCTGGTGGCAGCCGGAAAGTGCTCACTAGGGAGGATAGGAAAATATTGGCTGAACATCAGCATCAGTTTCCTATTATCAGAGCAATTAGTCCTGTTGAATGAGCTCTCAAGAAAAGTGCTGAGTGGTCTTAAACTGGTACAGACTGAGAACTGGGAAACAAATCATACAGCAGAAAACAGCCTTCCACTGGCACAAGGCTTCAAAAAAAACCTCCTTTTCTAGCAGTTTTGTTTATACCTCTTAACAGTTAAATCATCCGCCATTCAATACCCTGACTGTTAGAAGGACTTTGCTGTTTACCACTTTTATTTTTACACATAGGAGGGCAGCAGTTAATAAGGAAAAGCCTCCCAGAGTGGATGAAGAACCTTCCCTATTTATTCCTTTTTATTCACAGTAAAATTCCCTATTCACAGTAAAAACTGTGAGCAGAAGACGACTCCACAAACTTCCATTAAACTTTTTGATGCTCTGAGCTGGTGGGAACATTTTTGCAGCTCCCTGGTGTTCCGCTGCCCTCCTGCGTGGCACCCAGGCACCCTCGCAAAAAGCAGTAGGAGAGGGAGAGATGTATTTCAGCTAAGTCCTGGTTAGCCTACAGTTGAAATAACATAAAAGTGTTGCTTACTTGCTATGCAGGGCAAAAACTATGGCATAAGTTATTCCTTTGTGAAAAGGCAGAAACCAGGCAAGCGTAGCCTTTTGGTCTTCTCCAGCTCTCCTTTTTGTTCCCTTACAAGAATTATGAAAAGACTGAGTATTTAAAGCAAGTCCTATGGCCCGTTTTTGCAGAAGTAGACATTAGGTGCTGAAAATGGGGACTTCAAACAGTGATATATTTGTGCAGAAAGTGTCAGCTACTGACTGTAACACCCATTTCTATGGCTGCAGAAGAGAAAAGAGTGATTAGATATAGGAATGGCTTTCCTATAGTCTGGGACATAACAGAGCCAGATAATAAGTTCCTGAAGCTCATGCAAATTTGCTTCCTTTTTGATTTTATGCTACTTTGAAGTTAGCCTGGCTCTGAGCAGTGGGTTGGACCAGGTGACCTCTAAAGACTTTTCCAACCTGAATTATTCTGGTTTTGTGATTGTTATTCTGGCCTTTCATTTTGTGAGGACATGTGGAGCTGCCCAAGGAAGAGCAGGGCTGCTCCCAAACCATGTCCTGCTGACCACCTCGTACAGCGGGTAACGACATAACTGCTCCTGAGACCTCCAGATATTTTTAGGAAACTCATTATGTTCTAGATAAATCCACAGCACTTGGCATTCATCTGCCAGTGCAATCTGGAGAAGTTTGAATCAGAAGGAGAATCTGGCCTTCCAGGACTGCACCGCAATGAAAGTGAGTGCTAAAGTCAGATCTGATGCATGCAAGGATCTGACTCCCCCGCACAAATCCTGACCCAGTGTCTGAACCACAGAATGGTGCCTTCATCCACCTACAAGCCACAAAAACTGTGGAACTGCTTCATAGGAGCCCTCTCTGAGGGTGCCGGGCAGAGGCCAGGGTGCATCACCAGCCTCTGGCCATCCTCTCCTTCCCCACCATGTTTCACCCCAGCTGTCAGGACGTGCCATGTCGTGTCACCATCCAGTGCTCCCTGATCCCTTCCCTGGTGAGGATACACAGCCCCAGGGGCGTACGCTGCTACTGGACTTCAACTCAGTGTAAGAGGGCAGGCAGCAGGTATAAGTGCTCCTGCAATCATATTATTGCTTACACAATGATTGTACTGCACTGCAGGATAAAAAGGTTCTTTCATATCAAGTGCAGGAGCCAGACTCAATCCCCATTGTACCTTCTCACTCACTTTATTAAGTTTACTTCATTTCTGCTCTGTCTCTGTACCTCTGTGCCCTCTGCTGTGTGTACCAAATCTTATTGACATTTTAATATTAAATTATTATGACAAGAAGATATTCCACTTGCTAAGTAATTTGTTTTATTCTGAGGAAAATTGGAAGCTGCAGAAAAACCATTATGAAAGATTAAGACAATGGAGTGATACTGACTGATACAATATAAATTATTATTTTGTCGGCAGCACACCCAAATCCTCTACTAAAATTTTAAGCGATAAAGCCAACAAGTTAGAAAATTAAATTTGGGGGGATGAAAAGAATATTATGCACACAGGAAAAAAAAATAACATCAGGCATAGACACTGCAGAAAAACACATCCCAAAGAAATCTGCAGAAACAAAAGGAGGAATCACTCCAGATGAGCACCTGCCCCAATTGTCCTTGTTCAGAGTGTGTTTGATGAAATTGTCATTGACTTTAGGACACAATTAATTCTCACAAACCCAGATTTATAAGGATAAGGAATTTCTTCCAGTGTGTGTTGAGAGATGTTTTCTTATTCTGACGTCTCACCTTCTCCTTCTGAAGTCCTGAGGATCAGTCCTCGTGGAGGAACATGCAGTTCCTGTCCCTTCCCTCCTTCCACTTTCCCTCCCCAAAAGCTCTTGAGGTGCTCCAAGAGCTAGAATAAGCTTCTGCATCCTGCACTGGGACAATCAAATCTGAAATACTGAGAAGGAGGTGACTTGACAATCGACATTTCATCGTTCAGAGGCAGCCTGGGGAACGGAGCATGTGCCTTTGCTGTTCCTGTGGTCTCTCCTCAGCAAGGAGAGCAGCTGGTAGAGATAATGCTTTGGCAGTAAATAAAGCTCATGGGTTTTTTGGTGATGCCTTCCTGCTTCCAGGGTAAACCCAAGATCGTAGCTATCTGAGAAATAAGGAGCTAGTAGTGAACATAGCTGTTAAAGAAAGGATTATTTTACATGCAGCTTATGGTCCTGGAGGATCACTGCTAGTGCTTGCAGCTGGGATTTCATTTAAGATGTGCTACCTTTTCTGTGAAGAAATTAGCCAAAATATTACTCCCACCTGGTGATTAACCTAGAAAGCAATAGAACTGCAATTTAAGCAAATGTAGCTCACTCTTTGTCATCAGAGTATTTTTAAGAGTAAGGTTGCTGTTGGCTTTGTGGACCGAGGTGAGTATCAGACTCACTCCTGATTTGAAAGTGCTATTGTGTGCTTAACTTAGATACAGTTTTCTTTGTTCAAACAGCCTTGATAACACACAAGGGAAGTGGCTATTTTATACTGCTGTGTTAGAAAGACTGTGCATAGCAGATACAGCTGGGAATGAAATGTCAGGGTGTTTCCCATCTGACAGTGGTCTGAACTGGGTAAAACTGGCAAAAGTCTCTGTCCAATTCTGACCTTGTACTCACATCTTCATGGTCTAACTTTGGTCAAGTAAGGCTAAATGCTGTAGGTTTCCATGAGAGTCAGTGGAGCAGGCTGGAGAGAGATGAACATCAATTACTGAAATCCAGTCAGGCTTGTCCTGAAAATCAGAAAAAGCTGCGAAGCCCAGTGCCTGGTGTAGGTATGACTGCCCATGGCAGGGGGTTGGAACTCAGTGATCTTTAAGGTCCCTTCCAACCCAAACCTTCTATGACTCTATGACTCTATGATTCAATGACTCTGTCCCACACAGGCTTGTGTTCTACACCTCCAGAGAAACCTGAGGATTGCCTGTATGAACCCACTTAAATAACATCCTAAGAAAAGCCTTTCCAGAAGGCACAAGTTAAGGCACATACATTTTTGTGGACCCAAGAGATCATGGGGACTAAAATGGTCTTACAGATATACTCTATTGAGGGAAGGTGAGTTGATACAGGCACCATGACCTGAATCTTTACTGGGATTTTTTTTTTTCTTTCAGATGACTGCAGCAGGTATGTGACTACAAGTCACTGTATAAACAGCTTTAACCTCTGCTAGCTGGATTTATTCACAATCCCACTCTAGATTAGAAATGAGCCCTCTGTACTAACATTCACTGTCTAGAAGGTTTGGTTATTCAAAGCTGATGGAAATATTCCTACTGTAAATCTGAGCAAGACTCTTCAGGAGTTTTGGGTGCCTGGAATGTTTCATCTCATACGTGAGTAATGGGTTTACTTGCCAGCAAGGGAAGACTGACTACTGTTAAAAAAGTAATCAAGTCTCTAGCTAGGAAACATGACCTGGTGCCAAACTGCATTTGTGACCAGTATCTTGTCCTACAGGCAGCTTTTCACACTTTTGTGGTGCAAGATTCTATCTTGCATTATGTCAAGAGACCAAAAGGGAGGCTGTAGTCGGAGCAATTCCTGGAGCTAGCACCATGACTGACAGCAGCGCTCGCTGCTGCCTTCCTCTAGGGGAGAAGAGCTAGCCATCATCTGGAGCTGGCTCGTTCCGCCCATGCTTCTCAAGAGGGCTGATGCACCAGAGGCAATGTGAAATTTTCACGATGAGTCAATTTAGCATTTTGTCCTTTTTTCCTTGGGCAGCCTGGAGCAGTCACGTTCTCCCTTCCTTCACTGATAAAAGCAGAAAGGAGAGAAGCCAAACTCATGCTTTGTGGGGGGAATATAAATTACAGCAGCTGCAAAGCACGGGGGGAAATCTGGTGCGTGGACACTTGCCTTTGCCTGTTGTATGAAGTATTTGGCAGACACTTTTAAAAAAAAAAAAAAGTGAGGATTGTTTAACCCGTGGGAAAGGTGATATATTTCTTGAAGATCTGTCCAAATTTCCTGTTATAAGGACATCCTGTTCATTCTCCTGTATTAGACATGGAGTCCCAAGACCCCTAACAGATGGAATTAGATCACAGCTTCTTTTTAATCTTGGGATGATGACCTCAATTTCAAAGGTATTACTTGTCATCTTGTCCTGGAAGTGATCTAGCTCCCCTTAGCATTTCACACTTGAAGCTCAACAGTACTGAATATAAGTTGAATAGAAAATAGACAATTAAATGTGTTAGCTCATTTTTTAAGACTCACAGGAACAGCACCATTGCCTGTAGGAGACAGCCAGGGAATTCAAGAATTACTGTGTTCATAAACTATTGTTATCATATTGAAGTCTAACTTTTGTAGGTCTATGATGATAAAGTTTTGAAGATGAAAGATTGGCCTGTAGAAATTACATTATGGAACAGCCATTAAATATTAATCCTTGGGTACCTGAGAGATTTCAGATTAAAATTTATGATCTGGAAACATATCCGTGCTTCCTTCACATAAAAGCACCAGTTGTCTTGGTAAATGCAACTACATTTGAACAGAGAAAATGATCCAGGTGAAGAGCCAAGTGCAAATAATCTTCATATTGAAATTGAGGGATTTTTAGTAAAGTACAGGAGCCACTGACTGGTTGTGGGACGGCCACAGGAGGGCAGCAAGGAAACATTGTCATCTCCTGGTTGGGTGTTGGTGGGTACCGATGGCACTCGGGAAGCTCCCAAATTCGAGGGGAATGTCACCTCTGCAGGGGGACAGCAGGTTGTGGAGCAGGAAGGGAATCAGCGGAGCTGGCTCTGCTCTTTGGATGCTGTGGGGCCTTGGAAGAAACCAAGGCTGTATAAATAGCTCATTTCTTGGCCAAGTTTGCAAAGTGGAGAAGAATAATCATCTGGGGTGAAACTGTAATAAAAGGTGTGCTGACGTTTTCAGTGAATGAGAGTAGATAAAAAGCCATCACTCTGGGCTGAAAGATTCATTTAAATGCCAAGTTTCCCTTCAGATTTTGAAATAGAATTGAAATAAATCTGGACATTAATTGTTGCTTTGGGCGTATGTTAAAAAAAAACCTAAACTTGCCAC
>KZ508359.1:38929-53833 GCA_002844005.1 Limosa lapponica baueri | reverse complement strand
GCCCGTCAGAGCGGCGGCGCCGCCGGGGGGAGCCCGCCTCAGGGAGAGGGCAACGCTTTCTCGGGAAGCGAAAGGGCAAAGAAACCCTGCTCCCAATGCGTTTGTGTTATTAAAACGCCGGTGAGGCGGAGGTGAGGGCCGGGTCACGGTGCGTTTTGCCGTTCCTGTCAGAGCCGGGACAATGCTGTCGGCGGGAGCAGAAGGGACCCCCGGCTCCCTCAGGAGGCAAGGGGACGGGGCAGGGCTCCAGGCTGGCTGGTTTCCTTCATTAGTGGAGAGGCAAAGCAGTAGGAAGAAAAAGGAATTGAGAACATTGTGCGAGCTGCCACTGGTGAACTGCAAGTGCTCCGGGGTGAGGAGAGGTGCGGGGCGGCAGGTGGGTGCACTTTGTCTGGAGCCGCCTGGTCTCAGGCCCCTCCGGGCCGTCAGCCGGCAGGGCAATCAGCCACCTGCCCTGCTTCTTGGGCAGCCTGCCTGAGAGTGAGAAATACTGTGGTAATTTATACAAAAATTAAAAATCTCATGTGGCTCTCTTTGCGAATTTGGCATTTGCATGGTGACTGAAAGGGCTGTCTGGTTGTCAGATAGCAGGTTTTCCATCTGGCCCATAATTTGGGGGCGCTCCAAAGGACACAGGATGAGTATTCCTGCCTGAAAGTACTACCTGAGAAATACCTGTGCCTCTTCAGTGCACCAGTTTCCTCAGTCTGGTAATAGGAGCCTCTGCCATTGGTGGTGATGAGTTTAGTCTTCCCATGTTCGTGGAGCTTTAGTGTTTTGGTAAAAGAGAGAAAATAAATAACTGAATTCAAGCATAAAACCAAAATTAAATTTTATGTGCTATTGATACACCAGATCAGATCTAATGGCTGTGAAGAAGGGGTATGCAGTTGAAACTGGTGTGTTAGTTCATTAAAACAATAACTTCTTATAACTGAGTGTATTTCAACAGGTTGAAAGTTTATTATTACTTGAAGTTTATTTTCTCTAGCTGGTTTTCTATTGTGAATTTCAGTCTTACAGACTGTGGTTAGGGCAGTGTGAAACAGAAAACCTATTATCGGCAGGCAGGTCTCTGTACAGGGGTCCTGAATGCTTCAAATTTTAAAATGTTCAAAGCCACACATTGATGCAAGCTGGCTGATGACTTCCCATTGAAACAGAAAATATTTCATCTCCAGGATGGAAGACATGAAAGCAGAAGTAATGTGCCTATATTGTGTACATTTTCAATTATTTTAAAGTTTAGCGGGTTGTTCATTGCTTTGCTAAATCAAAGTCCAAATTATGTTACTTTTGAAAATGGAGATTGAAGTCTTGGAGAAAAAGAAGACTTTGTAACATTTATTAGTTTTCGTTAGAATAAAGCTAAGCATCAGATGAAAAATATATTTGTTTCTACTAATAGATCTTCATTGTACTGGGGACTATTCCTATTTTCCTCAGCATTATTCAATGTCCAAACACATGTGCTGGATTGCATTTTATATTCAAGCTTTTCAATATCCTGGCCTTTGCAGGAGGGCATATTCTTCTCTTATTTGTATTGGTACAATTAAGTTGAAATCATTGAGAACTGAAGATTGCAAATGAACCCTTAGTATTATTTTAATGCAATGTTGTGCTTAAGTTATTTAAATAATGCTAAGAAAATGAAAAATAGTTTTGAGGAAATGGAGATGATGGGGTTTTTTCAGTTCTCGCTAAGAAGATCTCTGGAGTGAGAGCTATACCCTATAAGGGAATTGGGAAGTTATTTGGCGACTTGCCTAAAAGCCACTTCAGACCTGTTCATGAATTTGGATGGCAAGCCAACGTCCATTTTAATTCACAGAAGTGCTTAGAAAAACAACAGAATTTATTAGGCTATATCCAGGAGAGGTTAAATTCACATTCATTCTGTGCTGGAGTAGTAACAGCTGCTGTGAGGATTAGCCTTTTGGCTGCTGGGATGAAAGGAAATATTAACTAACTATACTGTAGATGGAAGTATAGCAGGTTAACATAATTTATAAAATAATAGCAATTTATATTGGGTAGGTTGGTTCTATTTTATTTACGGTTTATATTTGTACTGAAGCAACCATTTTAAGTAGGATGTTTTGTATTGGTATACTTAAAAATACAATACAAGCTTGAAGAACCAGTGGTGTGAAAGTTGATAATGAAATAAAGAATCTTTCTTGGCTTTTGTTACTATTTTGAATGTATCCCAGGACAGTTTCTGTTGGAAAATTACAACCATCTGATGACAGGTGGATGTCCTCTGTGAAACACATTGGTGGTCTAACTCTGGATTCTACTGGAAAAGTGTCAATACAAAATCACCTCCACAGTTGGCATTAATTTCTTTTTTGTTGGTAGTTTCAGGAGGGCAAAAGGATCAGGTGGCTGTTGAGAGTGAACCAGTTTGGTTACTATTTCAGGGAAAGAGAAGGTAAATGGGGAGCTTAAGAGCTTGCATTATTGCTTTGCGTATTTAATTGATAAAATAAGGGACTGTAGTTTACCAAGCTTTCTGAATAATAAATATGTCAAATTAGTAGTAAGAAGTTGTTAGGAAGGAAGAATTCTTTCTTGGAAAAAGTAGAGTGAAAAATAAAAAAATATAAGGTTTGGTAACTGGGCATCCAGCTGCTGTAAGAAGAAACAGTGAACTCAGGCTGCATACATGTCCGCAGCTGATGACATGACCTCTTTAAAAATAATGGTTGGTTCTCTTGTTCCTGATAAGAAAGAATCTGGCAACCCTGTGGAACATTTTTCTGAGGGACACAATGGACCAGGTTGGAAGTTCTTTTTTACTAAACCTGCATGGGTTAGTGTGAAGAGAAACTATTTTTCACAGAGAAGGCAGAGGGTGCTGAAGTAAGAGAGGGGACACAAACCTTATTATATTCTCAAATTAACCTTCAAAGGAATAATATATTAGATGTGGGTGGTTTGTTTCCCCATGTACCTGCAAGCATTTTATTTGCCAGTTTCTTTTGGTTAAGGGAGGGAGTGTTATTTTCTCTGGAATTGTCTGTCAAGGTCTGTAGCCATGGATTTGCATTGCCATCCAGAGCCCTGGGTAGCAATTATTTTGTTAGCGGTGATGATGATGCATGAGCCTTTGCTAATACATCAAAGTGGCTATTTTCCGTCTTAAAGACCGTATAGATATCTGAAGCTTTTTTATTTTCAAATTTCATTCTGATACTTGACAGCTGGGCCAAACTTACCTCTGAGGGCAGAGTTATGGGTAGTTCTGTGGACAAAGCCCATTTTTTCAAATAATAACTGGGATGCCCACTGAAACTACAGTAATTGAGCTCATCTGTAGCCATTATCCTGGATGAACGTCTGCCTTCTGTTGCCTAAGTAAATATCCTTAGTGAAAGGGAATGAGTAAAGCATTGTGCAAAAGCCTTCCAAGTTTGTTTCTTTGGTACTGTCAGTTTTAGCAAGTGCTAAGAGTAAGCATAGGTTGAAAAGCAAATGTCCCTCTAGGCTTTATTTGTGCCTTGACTATTTGATATTTGTATTTCAAATTTGAAGAATGAGAAAACAAAAAGGATTATACGTGCCCTTTAATTTTCCATCTAGTTTCAGATGAATTTATACTACGCACGTGTGCTATATTTCTATGGGCCACAGGGGGGCAAGATTGAGATTTTAAACATGAGTGGAAGTGCCTGAGTAGTTACAGGGGATAATGTAAATGAAATGGTTTTGCTAATGACCCAGATTTGCCTCTGTCTCACATAAAGCTGCCATAATCTCACTTTAATAATGATAAATTAGATCTATACAAATACTGTCTCCAGTAATTGAGATTACATATATTATTTATAGTAGGGATATAAATCCCACTTCAGTTTATATTGTTTTCATTGCTACACTATAGGAGCTTGAGCCAAAGCCCATTAAAGCCATTGGAAGGCCTTCCCTGACTTCAGCAAGCTCCGAATTAGGAGTCCATGTTTATCAAATAAATTTTATTCTTCCTTTCTGCTCTTGTAATACTTAAATTTTAAAAATGAATTGTCAGGAAAAAAAATAGTAAATATTCAGTACTATTCACAGTAAGGTAGGATTTGAGTAATTGTTGTTTTCCCTCTTCTTAATCATTTTTTAACCTCCTTCTCAT
This sequence comes from Limosa lapponica baueri, assembly GCA_002844005.1. Taxonomy (NCBI): domain Eukaryota; kingdom Metazoa; phylum Chordata; class Aves; order Charadriiformes; family Scolopacidae; genus Limosa; species Limosa lapponica. The sequence goes on along the minus strand of KZ508359.1, from coordinate 49,701 downwards.
TCCATCCCTATTTAAAGTCTTGACCATCTGAATCTAAGCACTCACCACGGCACTGCAAACTAAATCTGGTGTCCAGCTAAAATTGTTATGTGTGGGCAGGATGGGACATATCTGATACTTTTATTTCCACAGTAGAATGCACTAGAAGGACAGAGCAAGGATCCTGGCGGATTTGTTGGTTTGGTTTGTTCTCTGGCGACAGGAATGTTTGGAGGAGATGGCACCCTCCAATTCAAAGGTTAATTACAGTTTTTCCCTTCTCTCCTGTTGCTAACGCAAGTAGTCAATACCTTTCTCTCATAATTGTACTTTTATCTGTTTTTCACTGAAACCTGACAGAATATTCTGAAACCTAGAGTATCCGGATTAAACCTAGATGCGTATTTTGTGTATTGCCTGGCCTGTTGTCAAAGGCTCCATAAAAATCCACTCGGATGTCTCTACTAGGTACACTTTGTCATATTTTGTCACTTTCCCAAAGTAGCCTGAAAATATGATTTTCCTGCTTTTTTTATCCAAACTTAATCAGGACTATCCAACTTAATCCAGCTTTTTCTCATAATAGCTGTTTTTAATAACATATGCAACCACTTCATTCTTCAATTCTTTCAGAAGCAGGTGAATACATTTTTCTGGTGGTGATTTGTTACAGTTAAATAGATTATTTTTTCCCGAAACTAGTTCAGTCTCTATCATAATTTTCTTTATTTATTTTTTTCCAGTTTAAAGAGTAGTAAAGAGTTTCCAGTTAGCTCACAACCAGCCATCTTGTTTCTTAGTGATGCCAAGAAACCCCTCTTAACTGTCTGCTGTTCCCTTCTCATGCTCTTTTTGTCTCTGATACTCCATCTGCCTCTGAGATTCTTTCAAAAATTCACTTCTTCTGGTTTATGTAATTATTTTTCTTTAAATCTCCTCATTGTTCTTCATATTGCCCCTAAACCTTCTTGTTTTCATCTTATATGACCTTGAATTCATCTGGATTTATTAAGATTTGTTTTGTCACCTTGTTTTCTCGTTATTCTTTCCCCAAATTAATTTTTCAAGGAAGTAAGCTCCTGTAGTTTGCTATTTAACAATATATATCTTTTTATTTGCTTTATTGTTGTTGTTGATAAGAGCAATGTGCACCTTTGGCTTGCTATTAAATATTTAAATAGCCTACATGACAGGGCCAACTCTTCTTAACCAATTTCTTACCCATACCAGACTAAAGGACTTTTTTTACACTATTTAAAATAAATAAAATTTATTTTATTTGTATTATTTAAAATAAATAAATTTTAAGATATAATCACCTCTCTTCTAAAGGTGGTGCTGGTGGGGGGTTATGGGGGCTTTTGTTCTGTTTTCTTTTTCCCTTTCCTTTGGATCCAGAATGTAATACAAATTAAATTTGCTTAGGCAAACCCACTGCGCATTTAAAAAAATCATCATAAAGACAGGATCCTGGGGGTCTGACAGAAAAGCTAAAACAGCTGTGCTCTCCAGTACAAACAACACATAAATCTACAGTATCTTCTCTTCATGATCAAATAAGCGAAAGAAAAGTCTCAGAAAGTAAAAGATATTTTTATCTCACAGAAGCAGAGCTACAAGAATTTAGTGTCAGTTTAAATCTCAGTCATTTCTGTTAGGCTGTTAAAATCTAACATTTTTTCATTTGTTGTAAGTGGAAGTATTTTGATTTGCTAGCCAAACAACTCTATTTACCTGTTTGATATGGAGGTTCTCTTTAGGTCCAAGGTTATTCAGCTCTTTAGTGAAGACCGCATCTCACAAGAAAGTTTCCAGATGTGTTTATTCTTGTTACTTTTTTTCTAACCAAGCAAATCAAGAAATCCTAGAAACAAAAATAGACATAGGATTAATTCGGTCAAATAGTTATCAGATCATTATCCCCATTTATTTCCAAGTAAACCTCTTGACATTTATGAGGTTGCCCACTAGAGTTAATGGGAAGGCTCCCATCCATTTTTGGACACACTGTCTGAGTAGGGTACAAGATGTCAGTAGATGATTTCCAGAACAGCATGGACAAAAATGATTCATCTGGTGCTATACCTGCTTCATCTGGGGCAAAATATATATGTATATTCTCTACAAACTATTTTAAAACTGTGCACCGAATGAGTATTTGCATTTTTGCTTCTGTTGGTTTTCAGAGAGTACATGTATGGGCAGAAACCTGCACACTGTGTTACCACAGCTCTTTCTCTTGTGTACCCGTAATCCCTGTATGCTTAGCCATGCCATTTTGCAATACATGATATGATCATTAACATATGTCAATGTTTGTACATTTGGACTAGAATAAGTGCTTGGATCTTTACGAAGGCATATATTACATATCTAAATAAATAATGTAGCTGGGCAGCTGGAGAGATCTAGTAGTGGCTTTATAAAATGTTTCAAGGAAAAAAAACCCAGCAGACGGCCCAGCATGCCAGGAGAAATATTAGTGACAGAAACATAAAAAACACAGGCCAAGCTCTGCCCCGTGCTCTGTATGCAGCGTGCCCCCATTTGTCAGAGGGATGAGTGTACGAGACACAAAGTCAAAGCATGGAATTCTTTCCTTGTTGGGGAAGGGGATGAAAAACAACCTTACAGAGAAAGCAAGTAGACTGAAAATTAAGATGAAAAGCTGAAAGTGCTAAAAGTCCAAATCTGGTTAGTTTTGTGTTTGGTTTTTTTTTAAACAATTGCACACAAGAAGGGGAATGTCTTGGTCTTCTCTGTTATTTACCCTGTTCTGGGCTGCCTGATTCTGATCCCTTGCACCCACTCCGTACACACACATCGTATCTTTTCATAAACAGTCTCAGCTTATTATCCAAGTGGAAACAATGAATAATTTTCTTTCAGGTTATTGAGCTGAATCAAGTCACGGAGGGGACTAATGAGTGCCAGAGCCTCTGAGGGGAAAAGAATGGAAGCAGGATCTTCTCATTTCATTAGCAGCAAGCCTCCAGATTGTGTCACAGTGTTTCAGGTAAAGATAGCCTCAAGATACAGTTTTATAACTGGCCAAAACTGACCATCATCCTGCTCCCTCTATTCAAGCCCTCCATTTTTTGATTAAAAGCACAGTAGTTTGGGCCACATAAAAACTCAGGATCTGATTCTGAAAGGGAAAAGCAAATCAGATTCTGTCCCCTTTGCATCTCTGCAACAGCACAAAGATTTTCTAAACCTTACAAGGTATTATTGAGATGCAGCCAACCCACATGATCTTTTACAGTAGAACGCTGCAGCATTGAGATCACTTCATTTTTCCCATGTGCTCCAGTGCTCCAACCCAAGTGCCATTTACTTTGTAAGTAAGCAGTGAAATTTTTGATTGATACTTATGAATTAAGTAGGCTATTGCTTGGATGGATTTAGTTTAGATCCAAAACCTAACAGGACAATTTGAGTGCTGAGGCAGCAGAAAATTAGGTATGATCCTGTGAGCAACAGAGTAATATAAGATGGGTATTGTATAGTTTTGGATTGCTGTGTACAAAATTAACTGTGCATTTGCTGTGCGTATTTCAGTCCTAAGGACCAAGTATTTACCCTTAAAGCAAATTTAATACTTGCCCTTAAAGCATTGTTTTAATTAGTTGTTCACTCTTTCTCCCTCCCCTCTCACCTCCTTTTTTTATGGTATATCTGATCAAACTTCTAAATACTGGTACAATATGTGATTCTGTGCAATATACTATGTGCTCTAAATATGATTATATCTCCTACTGATGAGTTAAATGATGCTTACTTTACAGTCAGACATTCTTTTGCTTTCTTCTAATAATTTCCTCAGTGCTATTCAAAAAAAGAATGGTCATTCCGAATAGTGTCTGCCTTGTCAACTATCAGATGGGATCATTTTACCACGTAGTACTGTATTTCTGAAAAACAAAACTAATCCGTGTTTTTTATTGTGAAATGATTTGAAATACGTTGTCGAAGTTCTCAACATTATTCCCCATATGTCCACGGAACACTAGATGGCACTGTGTGGCTGTGTGTCATACACAGGAACGACAGTAGCAAAAGTCTCTCGACACATGAAAGAATCCTCATCTTTCAAAAATATTTGTAATATTGCCTTTTTATTATGGAAACAATTAAAAAGTGTAAATTCTCGATTTTTACACTCTAAAAGCATTCCAAACCTTCTTTTTCCTGCATTATGTTTACATGGGGGAACATTTCTTAATGAATTCGACTGGTGAGTATCTTCGCTCATTTTTTTGGTCCACTGTAAAGCTCTCCAATCGATTAATCTATCAAAAGGGAGAATTTTCAGTTCCTGATATCATCAGTGTGCTCATTACTATAGAACAGGAAGGAAGGAATGACAGCAAGTGTGTTGCCCTCTTCTATCTCCTCAAATAACCTTTTACTCAGTGCCAATTCACGCCAAGTGTCAATTCATGAGAATTGACATTTTAAAAATCAAGTGAAAGCAAAAGGCATTAGGTAGCAACAGCAACCTTATACCCTTATTTTGAGCTAAGGAGTCATCTTGAAGACAACCAGTGCAACAGTTGTTACTTTGTCAGTATTTGGTTGGTTTTGGGTGACTTCAAGAGAAGTGGTTTCAAAACCACTCCATTTCACACAACTAACGTGTTATTCAAAAGGCCGCAGTCCTGCATAGGGTCTTTAAGAAAAAGAATGTGTTTTGGTAATGTAATTAAATCACATGTAGTATATTGTTACTTTTCCGTGTCATATCCTATCTCTGTTTTGCTGCTTTGGGTGTCTCTTCCCTAGTTTGTGTGGGTCATTTCTCATCAAGATAAAACCAATTCCAAGCTAGAAGTTGGGGTCTGTTAATAATTGCCACAGGCTTCTTTGTGACTCTGTGTCAGTTACTTTCCCATTTTGTGTTTCTTAATTCCCCCTAGCTTTAAAATACAGATTGATCAGATGGATTGTAAAAATGAAGTATTATTGTAAGTATTCCTGTTTTCATTTTTGTGAGGCCTAATGAAATATATTAATTTTAAAAATGATTTAAGTGCTTCATGAGGAAGGGTGTGTGTCTGCCTCTTAGGACAGGGGGGTTAAAAGGCTGTTTCATGTTCTGCATCAGTGAAACTGGCTTGCAGTTCCTGTTGGATCATAGGACTCAGTGATGGTCGGATGAATGTAGCACTGTCTCATTCTTTCTCTTATTATAGGGGATGCTGCTTTCTGTGCCCAAAAGGAGAGGCATAGCATGGAGCAGCCATTTGATTTCAAGTTCCTCCACATTGTCTTTTCCGTCCCACTGCAGCCTCCAGTGCTGTGTTGTGACAAACACCAGCAGTCATTCCATTTTGGAAACATGGCTAATTGAGGCAGGGAGAATGTGGGGAAGGGGAATCCTGCATGGGAATAATGAAATGTTTAGGGCCTTTATTAATGACCCATCTCCACCCCCAGTTTCTTTTTTTCTGTTGGGATTTCTCCTCTGTGTTCCCTACTGGTGCTTTATTTTACATTTTTGACCCCTTCATGCACTTTCTTTTTTCCACCCATTGTCCCTTTCTCTCCTCTTCTTCCTTCCTTGGTAGAAGGGCATATCCTTGTGGTATTTTGTTTGTTTGGGTCTAATACCTGTCCCTCCTGAGAACAATTTTTTTAGGTACTTGTAACCACTGTGTGTAAGTGTAAACTGTTACCTCTGGTGGCTACAATCCTTTATTTCCAAATGAGGAACACAAACAAGGAAAGTTCTTACTCAGTGGAAATAAGATTTGGTACTTTCTGTAGTTTGAAGACTGATCAACTGTAAAATTAAAACTGAACAATTGGACAGCAGTACTAAAGTAAACCAAATATCACTGATCAATCATGAAAGAATTTTCCTGAGGTTTGAACTTATTGTTTGTCTTTCAATAATTGAAAATAAAATCGGAATCTGAACTAGCCCCAGGGCTGCCTCCATTCTCTTACAAAGCAACCAGTCTCTTAAAACAAGCAAATATATAGTATGAGCAAATGCTAACCCCAAGTTATGTCCACAATACTTTAGAAGGCAAGGATCTCTGTTTCTTCCCTCCAACAGGGGAGGAGTATGTGTGTCCCTTGCTGGGTTAGTGTGCGATAAGCCCCATCTGCTCTGACTGACCAGGTCACTCAGAAGCACTGCTGCTTTCTGCAGCCAGCCAGGTCAGGGGAGGAACTCCAGTCCACATTCTCTGCTGGACCACCACTGCCAAGAGCCCACAAGGCCTGGCAAGGCTGTGTTATGGTTTGTATTGAAGGACAACTAGGGACACAGATATTGCTCAGGAACAACAGCTGTATTTTGAGATTATCTTGATGATCAGAATGTCTCCCATCCTTACAGAACAAATTGTTTTCCCTGTCCATCCCATTGACAACACCGGAACAGAGGACACTAAACTAAGCCTGCTCTGTCTGAGGAGGTGTTCATGCCTCAGGATTCCCAGCTGGTAGTTGAAAACCCTTCAAAGCACCCTTTCCAAATCAGATTGGTTTAATAGTGGCAAGACTTAATGCTCATCTCTTACTTATGTTTTCAATGAGAAAAGGGCCAAGCAATAGCCAAAGCCCCTCACAGAAACAGGACATCCTGAGCTGTGGCAGATGGACTTCCTTTACAAAGTTTTAATGAAAGTTTTCAACAATAGCTCTGTGTATGTGCTGGGGAGGGGGGTTAGCATGTGTAGATGTTTATGTACACACACACACTGTGCAATGCTACACAAGCTTTTTTAAAATTACGTAGAAAATACTACAGGATGTGTGTGTCTTGATGAAAGAAATGTATTTTGTTTAAAAAAAAATGTGTAACACATTACTGTGTTATAAAATGAGGCAGGATTAGGTAGAGAGAAAATTTCAGGATGTGGGTGGCCACAGTTGAAGGTCTTACAGTGAGCGTTCAGTAAAATATCCTTGGAACATAAAATTAAAATAAATGAAGAGTAAACTTAAACAATGTATCAATGAACATAAACAAATCTTGATGTTAAATAAATATTCCGAGGAAGCCAAAGTGCAATAATTAAGGAGAATTATAATTTCTCTTCTTCCTAGAAGGCATAGATAATAGTTTTGTAATTTCCTAAATACACAGCAAAAATAGTTAGTGTAAGATGCTAGTGAAAGATGACAAACCTCTGTTGAAGTTTTTGATATACAAGAATCTACTCTGGCTGAGGGCCTCTTCCATGGTAATAAAGACAGAGTAAAAGAAAAAATTAAAAAATATTTTTAAATATTTTTAAAGTTTTATCTGCTATCACATATGAGATCTGGAAATGTCACATTTAATAAAGTAAAACAGTTACTCTACTGTAATTTAGACAGGAATGGTGGTAAAGCATGTTATCCAATTATTGATGTTTTTAGCTATAGCTTTTCACAAAAAAGCAATGTTTTGCAAAATGTAAGGGGGAAAGAGATGAATGAAGTTTTTCAAAAGTTTTTATTTGCACTCTATATCTGGGCTCCAGCTCAGACATCATTAATTACCTGTGCCTAGGCATCTTTGCCACAGGAGAGAGCTTTCCTGGGCCACTTGGTCAGCTATTGTAGCAAAAGTACAGCTTCTGGCACAGGGCATCTGAGTATCTGGGCTCGTGTCACTGAGTGATTAAACTCTTGATTATCTTTCCTCAGCTCTCACTGCTTTTTTTGATCAAACAAATGGTACAAATCAGTGAATAATTGTAAATTATAGCAATATGTCAAGGGCAATACATACTGTATTTAAATGCAAGGTAAATGCTTATAAGAAAGAGAACTTATAGTAATTGTCATAGAAGCTTAAAAGTATTCAGAGATTATAATTTAAAAAAAAAAAAAGTTTGTTTTATTCCATCCTTCACCCACTTCCAGGTAATTTGACCTTGTGTTTCACATGAAGCAGTCACAGTTCAAATCATGTATCCTTAGCAGGAACCCTTCTGGTCAGCACTTCTGACTGAGTGTGGCTGTTGGTTATTGACCTGTCTCTGAAGCCGACGAAATGGTTGGCAGCTGTATCCCTGTGCATGTTCTTTTGCTGTAATTCATCTTTGGTTGGTTGTAAGGAATTTAATGGTGTTTCATCTCTGAATAAAGTGTTGCAGAACTGGTGGAGGTGGACATTAAAGAAATGAAAGCCTTTTTAAGATCAGGTAATTTAGAAAAGACATTTAAATGTTAGGCCATCAGCCAACACGTGTCCTTGTTACATGTCAGTATTTACTGGAACAAAATTAAACTGACAGTGCCCTGCTCAGGCCTGGCATCTTTTCAGTGGTTGGGTAATGAAGCCCCAGTAAGCAAATTGAATTGAAGAGATCGGTCTGTGGTGGGCTTTTTATCATTTTGCATTTTTGTTAGTAAGTATTAGGTTGATTTGTGATAAGAATATATTCTTCCTTTTAAAATAATTATGTTATTTTACCTAGTGGTCTTTAAGAGTATCTTACAAATATATATAAATTCTTTCCTCCTTAGCATGTAGATTTCCAGGAATTACTTTCCTCTCTTTTTAGCTTAGAAAAAACATACAACCTTGTTAGGGAATCCTATATTAAATAATAATTCAGAGATGAGAATTCAGGAAGGCAAAGTGTAATTACTCCAACTGGAATTTGGCCAGAATCTACCTCCCTATGATTAGACCATATTTCCTTACAATGATTAAGATCATTCTATATCCATAGCCACCCTGAATCAATATAAAAGCCAAGACTGTGAGTTGAACATATTATCTGAGGCACAGGCACCCCTAAACAGCTGCCCTCAGGATTCCAGGAATCTGATTTCCACGTAGAGCAATAGCATGTTTTGGAGAAGTGTTTGTTGGGGTTTTTTTAATGTTTGTGAGTGTTAAATTTAGTTCATTTCTGAGGTGCCAGTTTTCTAGAAAGGACAATAGATGGACACTGTTCTGATGTCAATTATCTGTTACAGTTCTGTGGAACTCAAGAGAGTTTAGATTTTCAAGGAATGCCGTGAGATAATAAACTATTCTTATGATATTTTAACAAAATGATATTGTTGTCAAAATCCAGTAACAGCGTGAAAAACTATTTATTGAAAACTCTTTGCATTTTTGTCTTATATGGTAAACAATCTGGTCTTCTAATCCCTTCTGGATGAGTTAAGGTTCATGCCCATGCTTAGAAGGCCCTAGTCATAACCGCAGTGGCACCTTCACCCTCTCTTCTTTTTTAGGTTTTGTTCTACTGTATTCCCAGAAATCTGTGTCAGAATTAGAGGCCCATTGTGTTGTATGTTATGCAAACATACAGTAAAAAAAGACATGCCCCAAATTAGATACTACTGTAAGGGAAAGACTCTTCTATTGTCCCTATTATCACAGTATATAGAAGCCTTCCCAAGATGCTTTAGACAAGATGATCAAGGCTAAAAAAGAAGAGCACTGAAAGGAATATTTGGTTTAGAAATTTTGTGTCATTATTGAAACTACAGTAAGCTAAAGGCTTTTAGTTTTTCTTCTCTTAAATGAAAATGCAACAAGTCTTTCTCATTTTGTATTTGCAAACTGGAACATGGTTTTGGTATTTCTGGGAGTCAATGGCATGTGGGCAGGAAGTGCTTGCTGTTGAGGAGAAATACTGTGGTGTGCTACATCAGTATGAATCCCTAAGCTCTGAAGGTATAAAACTGAGTAAATTCCATTTATTGTAGGTCAATAAGACCAGCCTCAGGTAGGTTACAATTGCATTTAACACACAATGATATAAGGTAATAGGGAGAAGAAGTAGCAATGCTAGTGCTAGAAAACATGGGTATATGTGAATGAGGTTTGTGTAAAGACAGATGGATTTGGATTCTTAAAAACAGAAAATAAAAACTTAAACAAAACGCATATCATACAGAAGAATTATTTCATAATCTTTTACTTAGGAGTTAATTTTTGTAGAGATTTTACTGACTTGCATCTCACACTCTGCAAAACAAGTGTTTATTACCATAAACTTAAATTTCTAACTGCCTGAGAAGATTCATAAATATTCTGATACAACACCAGAGGAAAAAACTAATGGAACAATAAATGGCAATCAGATACATTTTACTGGAACAGGTTCTAAAATCATCCCTTCTATGTTTGGAGCAATAGAACTTAAACTGGAGACATCAGGAAGATGTTGGTTTTATACCTTGGGCCTAAAATCTGTTTACTGTTCACCTCTTTGGAGTTACTATGAATTTAAACAGAAAAATTATGTCCAGGATGTTTTTGTTCTAGTGTCCTTAGAGCCCTTACGGAGAGAAAAGCACATTGTCAGTTATTTTGTTGTGGTTTAATGCTGTATCTCTTTAGAATCAGTGGAATGCTTAATGTCTTCTGATGGAAGTAACAATGACTTGTTACTGCGAATATCCCTGTAGGTATACATAGGAGCTAGTTAAAAGGAAGAGGGCTGAATGCTTGCCCCAAATGAGGAGAAGGTTCTTTGATTTGGCATGACATTGGAATCTGCTCAGTGACACTGCCACCTGGAAGCTGGTTGAGTTCTTGGAGTATCAGGCTGCCCATAGGGCTGAGGAGGAAGAGAGGAGGAGCTTGAGCAGACAGATGCAACCATTGCAATGCAGCGAAAGAATTTGTAAGGATGTGTTTTGCTTCCATACCAGGAGGAGACTTATAGTGGACAAAAGGAATGTGTGGCCCTATATCCTGAGCTTCCTGTTAGAGCTTTGATTTTGAGGTTTGCATTTACATCTCTATTCAAATCTGATTTCAGTCCTGAGCCTGAAGCTCAGGACACAAGCTCTTATCTTGTTTCCTGTTTTTCCTGAAGTCT
>KZ508359.1:7811-18447 GCA_002844005.1 Limosa lapponica baueri | reverse complement strand
AATGGTCCTTTTGGTTGCATAATTGAAGATATGTTAAACCCCCTTCTCAGCAAATACCAAGAAGCGGCATTGTGCTATAGATACACCAGGAGAAATTGTATTAATCCTATGACCTAATCCTATGGCAGAGCTATCATATCTGAAAGATTTGCTGCTTTCTGTATAATTTGAGCCACTGACTTAAGCATTGGAAGATGTGATTGTAATGCCTAGGAAAAGGGCCCAACTATTAACAGTGTGGGTTTGGGATGGGATAGTTGTTGGGTTTTTCTAGGGTTTGTTTTTTAATCTTACGGTATTTTAATAAAATATGGAATATGGAAACAAACCCGAATCTTAGGTGAGTTTTTGAGACCTCTTAGGTAGTTCATTTCTGATCAGATGGAACTTCATATGAAGATACCTGTTTTTCTAAGATTGATTGTCCACAAATTCCAGTATTTTCCTGGCAGTTTTGTTCCCTTATTGTTACCTAATTTTTTTATAGATTCCATACTTATGGAAGAGATGGAGGGGCATTGGCTTTTTAGGGACAGCGCATCACAAGCATAAGGGCTGGGATGTCTCAGGTGTACCATTCCCAGTAACTGCTATTGTTGTTGCTGAAAGTCAGTACCAGGAGAACTTGATATCCAGTGTGCCAACCCATGCGGAAAATCTGGAGGTAGCAATTTTCTACTGAAATACTAATGTTGGTGGATAGACATTGACTAACAAAGACAGATGGATAAGTAGAATGTGTAAAAGCTACAAGAGCAACTATTTAGAAAAGATGACAGCTATAAATATAACACATTGAAAATTAATTTACAATGTTCAGCCTGTCTGTCCCACTTTTCTGTCTGGGACCTATGTTAACATTATACACTTAAGACATTATATCATTATTCTTATTTTAGTGCATTTCATGCCTATAGATTTAATATAAACAGAGGTGCTGACAGGAGCTTCAGTTTAAACAGGTTTAAATGTGAATTTGACTTTATGATTTTCATCAGGGAAAAAGACTAAACAGTTTAAGTTGATTAAATTTTCTTAAAGCTGCAGCTAAATATAATGAAAGCCATTTGTGCATTTTTTTGTAGGAAAATTGAGTGTCTCAATGTTAGTGACTGACAGCTTCGTGCAATGAATTCTTTTCTTGTGAAATAGAGTCAAAACAGTTTCCATTTTTCATAAACTTCTGCAAGGTAGTTTCAATTTTCTGATTTTTAGAGGAAGCATAGCTTTCCCATTTAAGTGTTGGCTTATTAGACCAAACTATATATGTCAAATTACTAAAAATACAAATCATACTAGATATTCCTTAAATATTATGTTTTCTCATACTACGGACATCACAGTGATCAATTTTTTCTTCCTTTTTTTATTTATTAAATTTATCCTTTTTATTGTTATTTGTGAAGTGTCCTAATTAGGTAAAGCCCCGAGCTCTGATTCAGTATGAATACCTGTTTAAGCATGGACCAGGTTCCAAGCACACTCAGTCACATGAAAAAAGTGGCGGTGTGAACTTAGAAACAGATACCTAAATCGGGCTCTGGCTGAAGTTGCTCTGTATTTACTAGACATTATTCTTTCACATAGGAAATGGAAGGTCCTAAGACCTTTGATTGGAAAGGGAAAACCGTGTCTCTAACATGTTGAGAGAAGTCTTGGAAAACATCTTGTGAAATTTTCAAATATGTTGGTTGGCTTTTCTTAAGTGCAGTACTTCAAACAGTTTAGATTGTACTCCTTATGACTAATGCTCATCCTTGTGTATTTTGTTGGCAGACTTGATTAACAAACAGTGGCTCTTTTGTCTTTTTAATCATTACTTTAATTCATTAATATTTCAGGAAGCCATCATAGGTGCACTCTCTTCCTCTTGATTCTTAAGGCAGACTAGGATTTTCTGATAGAGAAATACAAAGCGAGTGTTGTGGTAGAGCAAAGCAGTTACACACATAAATGACTTCTAGGGAGGAACTAAGTAGAAGAGTGAGCTCCACCTTTGAAGTTCTCCAAGGGTTTTGCAGCAACTGACTATGAAAAAAACCAAAACTATATTGGCAAATGCAGAAATCCTTTCTGCTAAGATCACATGGGCTGAGGTTTCCTGAAACAAATGCTGATTTTGATCTGTTTACGTCTTGGTGTTTGATCTCCATTTGCTTACAGGCACTATTTTCAGGAAGTAGTACTTACCTGTCCTTCAAAACTGAGAACTATTCAGAGTTTGGGCATTCAAAAATTCAAGCATTCCCAAATCAGTAATACGGTGGGATGATACACTCAGCTCCCCACAAAACACTTTCCTTGGCTTTGTACAAGCTGAGAAAAGACATGCAGAAAGCTTGATGAGTTTTATGTTGTCTAACTGGTGTCCCAGCAGTCAGATTCAGACTGTGTATTGCTTCCGTCCTTCCTGCTGCTTCCCTCCCAAGGGTTTATAATGATCTTCTGATGTCAAAAAAAGAAAACTAACACTCAATACGGCAATGACTAAAGTCAATGAAAAGCTTCTACCCCAAAGCAATTTCGTTTGTAGTGTTTGAGTGTGAACATCTTCTAGTAAAATGCCCCTTTGTGTTACAAGATGCTTCCCTTGACTGCAGTTGAATGGTTCTAGGAACCTTCAGGTTTGAATAAGCACCAGGGATTAGAACAGATTCATGATATTGCTGCCTCTGTCATTGCCAGTAAGCTGCAAACAATAATAATTTAAAGTATCATGGCAATATAATTAAAACTAAGGTTTTTGTGTCCTGAGTGTCTTCAATGTCAGATAATGTATAATGTCCCTGATCTGCAACAAAGCAATTTAAACTATATTCAAGTGGAATACTGCATCCAAATACAGACTTTTTTTATCAGCTTGTCACTGGAGCAGGCATTGGGATGTGCTTTGTGGTAGATGCATTTTGAATGTCGTGGTCTTCAGTCACTGAATCGAAAGAATACCTTCAGTATTCACAGTTGTACATTATCTTCTAATTGTTAACAATTTCTCCATCACAGTGAGAGGACATCATCCTTGTATATAGGTAACTTTGGGACAGGAAACCAGATATATTGGCTGAATGGTGAACACCTGGGAAGGATAAGTGCCACTTGGACAGTCCAACCAATCCTAGGCTGCACCTACGCACAAGTCAGTTTTTTTAGAAATGGAAACCTAGGAAAGCTTCAGCTTTATTTTTGTTCAGAGGGTGATTCATCCTCTTCCTGTTCTTGCAAATTACAGAAATATGCTTGCTCAAAAACTCAATCCTTTTTGACTGTTCTTAGGAATTATTTGGTATTCCTGGCTCCAGTATGCCATTCCATAAGACAGGAACTCAGAGACAAATGCTGTGTGTTGTTGCAACGGTTTTCTTGAAGTTGCCTGAAAAATCAGATTAGACATCATGGACTGTGTCACATTTCAGTGCACATTATTAAGCTTGCAACATTTTGCTACAAGTTTGTTTGACATCTTTTGCCCTGTTCGTGTTAAAAGTCATACAAGTCCACTGATACTAACTTTGAAAAATAGCTTTCCATGATAAATCAGTTTAAATTATGATCCTGGTTATTTTTTCTACATTGTAAGTATAACTAGGATAGCTGGCGGGTTCAAACACTTGGCCACTGGTTCCCTCTGAGATCATGAGAAATGACATGGCTGCTATGTGCCTCAGTTTCCCTTCAACTCTTCATGTACTGATTATGCCAAAACTTGTGTTTAAAGCAAATTTAGAAACCTAGAATAGAAGAGCAAAATTCGTTTGCATTGAGTGTATACATATCAGTTAAAATTAAGTTTTTCTAAAGTTAGAGCTACGTAGAAAATAAGAGAGATTCTGAGGTCTTGTGTGTCAACCTTAGTTCTGTTAGTGACTGAGAGTCTGTATTTAGGTGGACAATGAAAAGTCTTTCAGGTGTGTTTTCAGATTTTCTCCCGATCAACACAACCTGCGTTCCAGCTACCACATTGAGCAATAGATTCTCAGCTGTTTTTTCACTAGCTTCAAAACTTATTATTAGCTCTGTCATCCTCTAATATTTTAGGGCATATTTTTGGCACCAGTTCCTTCACTTCTTGGACGTTTTTAAAGCATAAAATAAAGCTATAGCAGCTTCCATACTTGCCAGGCCTGCCATAGGAAATATCCTTGGGGATAACTGTCTCAATATTTGGAAACATATCCCTCTTGTGTCACTAGATCGCAAGTTTCCAAGGATATCTTTGGATAGCTCCAGTATTAGTTTTATTCAGAAAGTCAGAGAGGTCAGTGAGTGCATGGGAAAGAGGATCAGTAGAAGCAGTAAAGGCAACCATATGTAATGATTCATTCCAGTAAGAGATTTCATCCTAATAAAAATTACTCTGGAACCAGTGCTTGGACTGTTGCATTACAGCTCTTTCAGATATTATAACTAACAAAGCTTTTTGATCCCATTACGCATCTCTTTCAAAGTCCACCCTAATCTACTGAAACTGGTGCATTTGATAGAATGGCTTGAAAGAAAGATTCTCCTGGAAGCATTGCCTCCAGAGCTGTTCTGCATACTTGGTTGGGAGCAGGCGAGTGCATGAATGAGAAGTATTGCCCTGTCTGCTGCTTTGCTTGAGAGAGTTGCCATCAAACTTAGGACGACATAGTTTGAGACATTGTCTTATATGCACCAGAACGGTGCAAGAATAATGTGCTTTCTGTTGGAGAATGGACATACTAAATACATGTATTTAATCAAGGCTTATTGTGTAGAAATGGGATTCATTTATACGTTTGGTTATTACTGGAGACAGCGTGAAAAATTTGGCAAAGTAACTTCAGTGGTAAGTGGATTTTGTCTTGCACAAAATGGCCATCTCTCTGTCAGCTATCAAAACTGTGAAAGCATGCTTGGAGACACACCAAATACAACATTGCTATTAACTTCCTCTTAACTTAGTCGTAATTGCCTCATGAACTGGAATGTACAACTCAAATTGGCTTACTTAAGGAAAAAAAATCTTCTGTTCTTGCCATGTAGAATAAAATAATAAGTAGTAAATAAAAGAAATCTTTTTAATTATAAGGAAGTTCCTCTTTCTGTGAAGACTTTCTTGTGGAAAGTAATAGATGCAGGTTTAAAAAAGAGAGATCAGTAGTGGCCTGTGACAAGATTTGAAAAAAAAATTTTGCTTGAATCCAATCCACCCACTCATTTGTAAAACACGTAGTTAACTAGATCTGAAACAAAAGGCTATAAAGATAAACAGCTGGACACTTAACAATTAGCAATAAAATTGGTCATGAATACTTTTTTTCCCTTGTGAGCACAAATATTTTTATTGTGAAAGGGAATCATTCTGAGTGGCTTTTTTAATGTGTATTTTTTAAATGCACTCACAGGAACATGCTATTCAAAAATGCTTGGGGCTGCATGTTTGTATCTGCAGTACCTTCCCTGGTGAGCAAAGGCCACACAGACTGCTTTGAGATACAGTGCCATTCTCTCTGGCTTTTTTTCTTTTTTCTTCTTTTGAATTGTATTATTGGTCTTATTTCTAGATCTGTGCTATACATAGTGTAAAGGAGTATAAGTTTGGAAGGACTGAAGAGGGCATGGATTTTTAAATTACTTAGAAGTCTTACATGCATGGATTTTTTATTTGTACATGCTCCTACATAAAAAGTACAAAAGCAGTTTTGAAACATCTTGGATGGTTTTACTGGTGACTTCCCATAAAATCCTATGGCAGTTAATGCAAAGACTCAAAAAAATTTCAGCAGGACTGAGTCTGATTGTAAATCCTTCAGGGATAGGAACCAGTTGCATATACCTGTAGCACTTAGCAAATTACTAATATTCAGAATAATCTCAGACTTCACTGTGATGTAGATGTCCCATAGCCTCTGCCCGAGCCAGGACAGGTGTTCTGTATCCGGATGCATCTCATTGCAGAGCTGGCCATCTCAAAGAAAGGTAGAGTTAGTGTCTGGGCAAGGCGAGATTCATCTGATCTGTGTTTGAATGTAGGAAGCGAAGACTCCGATTCGGCTCCATTTCCTTTACATCTGTGAATTCCTTACAGTCAGTGTGCAGAAACAGGGAGAGCAGTTCATCTGTTTCACGTCTACCTCGGGGTGAGAGCAATTGTGGCCTAAAAACGTCTGATTATACTTGCTTTGTTTCAAAGCATCTTATTTCTGAGGAGTAAGCTTGGGATACTTGTGGAGGAAGAGTATTTTTCTGTGTTTTAGAGAAATATCAAAATGAAAAGGAAACCGGGAAAAAACCTGCATTTCTGATAAAGAAACTTACCTCAGTGTATGGATATAGAGCACTCCCTAATCCAGCAATGAATGCTGCACAGATACGCAAGTGTGATAATAACATTATGTTGAGAGCAAAAGTGTTAAAAACAATATAACTGAACTTTGAGACCTTTCATTGCTACATGGCCATGAGTCCATAACAGCATTCCAACAAACGTAGGAGGAAGCAATGCAAACAATTTAATAAAAATATTCTTATTTATGCCTCAAATGGCATCAGAGGCATAGTTTGTCACAAATTTCGGGCGAGAAACCTTATGAAAACTACAAGCTTGTATACAGACGTGATGCTAGTAACTATAGGGGTTTATTTTATAAGCATTCACTTAACCACTGCACGGCAAAAATTTAACACTTCGCTATTGCTACTCTCGCATTTCATAACAGAGCACAGAGAATTCCATTTTGCTGTTCTCCAGAATTTATGTGATGTCTACATTTAAGAGAATATATAATGCACTGTTCTGTTGCATGAAGCAGATTGTCACTCTGATGTTTCTTGGACTCAACCAACCTTTTTGAAAAGAATCCCATTCTGACACTTGTGCTGTGTAGGGCCTGTATTAGGAAATACAGTGTTACTCCTTGGCTTGAGAAAACTAGGAAAGTATGTGCATTTCTGTATCTGCTTGTTCCCACTAGCTGCCTTTGGTGTGAGGTTTTCTAACGTCCTTTTAAAGTGAGGAGACAATTCTTTTGTAATCCTTTCTTACTGATATAATGAAGCTGGTGAACACCTCAACTTCCCCATCTTTGTGGAGTGTAGTGAAGATTAGGGGTCTTCTTTCCCTGTCCACAGGGTATGGTGTTAATGTGGGATTTCCAGAGAGGAGTTTAGACTCTTTTCTTCTACTTAGGCCTCCCATGCCTTCATCACAAACGATAAAAAGTTTAAATTCTCAGACTTGTGGCTATCTCTGATCAGATAGACTTAATTTTGCTGTTTACCAAGCCCTCTTAAAAGTTCACCCTTTTCTAAAGATCGTTTTCCAAATAAACTATGTAGATTTCAATCATAAACCTTGATTCAGCCAAATACAACTAGCTGATCCTCAACAGTTACATTTTACTGAACTACATTTCTCAGCACTTTTGGGAGCCAGTGGTTAAAGCCATTTTCCATCTACACAGACAACCACAAGTGGTCTGAAGAGTTCTTCATAAATGTAGCTTATGGTACACGTAATGAGTTTTCTTGCTCCAGCTCTCACTGATTAATTAAGTGACTATTTAAATGGTAGCCATGTATTTTTCATCAAACTCTACACTCACTGGAGTTACTTTCAGTAATGATACAAATCCAAGTTGTTATAGCAGAATTTATTTTAATAATTACAAAAAATTTTAAGCATGTCTATCATAGGCTGAGTTCTATACAACTGAACTTCTTGTTTACTAATTAAACTGAGCAAAGAGAGGACACAAGTACCTTTTTCATTCTACTCTGTCTTCTGAACTGTGCAGTCTAGAATTTCATCCCAAAATAAACACGTATCAACAATTTACTAAATATGTAAACAGCTTCTAATGGTGTGTGTGTGCTTGATTTTAATCACAAAAGCAATTCTGAGGGAGATTCATTTAGACACATAAGCCTAAATTCAGAAAAAGAGAGCCTTTTATACTTGTATTAAATTTCCTAAATGGAATCCTACGACTCTTCTGGCATTGGAAATGCAGGTACTGGGCCATTTGATATATCAGTTTGTGGAAATATCCCCTTGTTCTTACATGTGACTGATCTGGATACTAATTCAGCAATGTTATAAATATTGAGTGCCTCACTAAAAAATATATAGGTTAAATATAGTAAATAATTATGACTTTCATTAGGTCTGCAAGAGCTGAAATAAGTATCTCCTAGATGGAAAAGAGATCTGTAGTTTCATTTGTTATATTGGTTTCTGCTAGGATATTCTTAGATTATACACAAAGCTTAACTGAAAATCATATGGGAAGAGATTATCAGAGAATCTGGATACCATCAACCGCAATGAGTGAAAAGCTTTACAAATTGAAAGTGTAAGTGTGATTCAGTATGTTTGAATACACCTGTCTATTGCCCAGAGGTCCTCCTAAATACAATGAGCTGCTTTGTTGGTAAATCCTTTTTCAGAATCAAAGCTTAAAGAACTTGAACTGTTCATATTCATTCTACTAAATAATACGTTAAAATGCTTTCTGACCAGTGTGGAATGCAGTCTAGCACAGCCTTTGATGAACAGCAGAAGGTTGTTCAACATCACCGTTAAAGAGCTTCTAGCGTAACATCTTATGCCTACATAAGCAAACACTTTGTCAAGCAGGAAAGAAGAATTTTGGTTCTGTGCCATCTGTCCTACTTGCAGCACAAACGGCTTAATTCTGCACTTAACAGGGCAGGAGATATTGTTGCCAAAATGGCTATCTCAATTGCCACATTATTTGTTTTTATTACCATAGTTCTGCAATGAGGTTTTGCAGCTTTACACTTCCCAGAAAAAATTATAAATACAGGCTGCCACAAGAAAGGAGGCCCAAGAAATCTGAGAAGACTGAGGCAAAGCTGTTCTCATTTGCATATTCTTATTCTGAAAATCTGTGTTTCTTTCTTCTAATATAAAATACTGGGCGGGGGGAGGGCATGTGTGGAGAATTAATCAATGGAAGGTTCCAACAGAAGCGTAAAGAGAGACATGCCTTGTTAAAGTCAATAGAAAACCTCTCATTTATTACAATAAATGCTAATTATTGTTATGATGAGAGCATTCATGATCCATTGATCAGGACCACTGTGAGTAAAGCATTCTACAGACAGAGCTAAAGATGGTCCTGGTCCCAGAGAGCTTACAGTTAAAGTGTAAAAGAAACATAAACAGAATAGTTAGAGATCTGAGAGAGCATGAATAAGACATTGTGGTGTGCAATTTACTTAGAAAATATGTTTCAGGATCTAATGAGCAGATAAGGGAGTGTGGTTTGGTATTCCACAAAAAATGTTACTGCTAAGGAATTAATCAGGAGTATACCTCAAGTTACAATAATTTCTTGATGTCAAGATGGGATGGGCCCTCTAGTAACCTAGCACTTTTACAGAACTTTGCTTATAATGTTAATGAACAAATAAATTTTTTAAAAAGTTTCAAGATGGCACTATTAGAGATAATACAGTTGATCAAATACTGTTGTATGGGTCTGTAAAAGGTATCCTGTTTGGGCTTTTCTACTGAATTATGAATCTCTGCCTTTCCGATAGGCAATTGGTTTTGAACACCCCCCATGTTTCCTAAATGGTTATGGGGAGGCATGTATATACGTGTGTGTATATATATATGTCTCTCTTCTATATTCTCTTTTTAGTTTTTTTCAGATTTTTTTGCTGATCTTTGAGTATGTTCAGCTGCATGAAGGTTTTTAGGCAGAAACCTACAATATTAAGTTTATGATTAATCAATAATAACCATTTTTACTTTTTTGATAGCATGTGCAAATTATCTTTGAGGGTCAGTGTGACTGTTTACTGTGGTGCTCATTTTAAAAAGAAAGAAAAATATACAGTTAGCTACCATAAAAAAATAACAAAGCCTTAAATGCAAAATAAAAGGCAATAAATCTAAAATTTAATACAGGTGCATGGAAAATATTTGCAATGTTTCTTTATGACTATACACAATAACAGATTCTCACAGTTGTTAAAAAGTCACTGTTGTAATCTGTATTAGAACTGACAACATACATTCACCAGGGTTGGGCAGGATAATTTGTCCACTGAAAATGCTGCCCTCTGCACTTACTACTTTTATGTTGTGCATCAATAATTGAGGGTTTTCAGAGTGGACTTGGAAAAGGCTTCAGTCCCTTACAAGGTAGAGTGATCAAGTTGTCCTAATTAGGACTTTGATATCAAGTGTTCCAGAGGTTTGGCCCCATGTCTATCCACTGGAAAAGGTATGCAGACCCTGAGATACAGGAAGCAGCATGTGTCCATTAACAGACAGCTTTTCATCATCTTCTTTTCCCTCCTTGACCATAAATAGTTAAAAAAAAACCTCATATGACTTTTTTGGAGAGTCATATACATCAGGTGTTCCTTTCTCTGAAATATTTTCCTGCTAAAATTGCTCAATGATCATTCTGCTGTTCTCCTCTTGCTTCCTTTTCTGATCTGTTCTTATTCCTCTGCCCTCCTTTCTCCTAATTCCTTTTCGGCAGCGAAAAGCAGTGGGTAATGACTGAGCCAAACATTTTAGCAAATGGCTGACCCCTTCCTTGGCACTCGGCTCATACAAGAGATTGAAAGGACCTCCCTGACTGTGAAATGGGAGACAGTAGACAGACCCCTGGATTTCATTGTGTAAGAGCTT
>KZ508357.1:32203-43759 GCA_002844005.1 Limosa lapponica baueri | reverse complement strand
AATTGGATGAAAAACAGAGTAGAGGAGGCCAAGTTATCGGACCAAATTCCTGCACTAAGCCACTTAAACAAGGGCCTGATCTGAATGTCATCGTTCACTTGATTGCTCATATCCACAGAGTGAAAAGCTCTGATTTCACCACTGACTCCTCTGTTCTCCTGAAATCTGAGGCCAACACAGCTGGGCTGGCAGCTCTGCGCTGCCTCCATCGCTAATATCGCCATGCCTGTCACAGCAGGTATATTCAGCACATTCATTTAATCCCTCAAACACCCTTGACAGCATAATGGCGATGTGGCTGGGTGTTCGGTGATTAAATAATCGCAAGTGGGATGCCTGGGGCACTGTTCCTGGCATGCTAATGTAGTCAACGCTTTTTGAAGGAGCCTCGTGGTTTAAGTCACATCCCATCTTCAGGCTCTCGCACAGAATAGCCTGGTGGTGAATCTCGTGGGGTGCAGAAGGCCCTGTGGCATGGGTAAATAACCAGCTGAATTTTTCCCTGCCGTGTCTCTCAAAGGCAAGCCCATTCTCGGCTTATGGTTGATGCTGGCACAGGTTAGCACAGGGCAGAAACAGAAAAGAAGCTGTAAATACAAAGCTGAAGGTCCTCCTGCAAATGGAGTTAGAAGCACAGGGAGATGAAAGGGAAGGTGAAGAACACAGGGAAAATGCACAATGTGTCTCATTGTTCATGGCACATGGACATGGAGCTTCTATCCCAGCAAGGCTGCCTAAAACAGATGGATGGGAAGGGTTTGCCTCACATCTCACAGCAAAGGCTGCTGGTAATGGTGTGTCATACGCTCAACAGCTCTGTGCTCAAACACCTCCTCTGCTTGTCTGGGACCTCGGATTCAAGTTCACACCATAGGCACCTCAGTGGATGCATTAGATTGTGTGGTGTTCCTCTGAAACCCACCAAGTTTGTGGGGCATAAATAGCTACCGTGACAGATAAAGAGGGTGAATGACTTTGCAGCCTGATGAATCACATCTTTTCCAGACTGACGTTGCTTCCAAACTCTGAATCAGTGAGAGGAAGCATTTTACACCAAATGGAACAACTTGGAAGCTGAGACAGAGCTTTCCCTTGCTTATTCTGGACCTCCTTGCTAGTTATCCATTCACCTGGTGAGATGCAGAGCTAGGTCACATCCTTGCTTTGAACCAGGCACAGGAGAAGAATTGGTGGTACTGGTGAGACTTCTACAGCATCTTCTGTGTGAATCCTAGTCCAGGTGTGAAAGCACTCACCAGAGCAGCACCAGCACCAAAGAAGGTCCTTGCCTCTGAAAACTTCATGGAGATTTCAATGGGGACCTTGTTCCTGGGGTGTCAGGGCATAAGGGCTTCAGTGCAAGCAACACGGGGAAATTTTAAGCACCCTCTTGCTTTCTCTGGATTTTGGGAATTAGAGAGCTGCTAAGAGAGGATTTTCACAATCTTATGGTACGTCAGTGTTGGATTCTAAGTGCTAATGATGTGGTTTCAGTGCAATGTAGCCATAACAAAGATGGCTTGCACCTGGCTCACCTGGGGTCTCGTCAGCACTTCAATTCCAGGACCATGGAGCTCATTATGACTGCCTTGACAACATCTACCTATCCTCTTAGGTTTTGCGGGCTGGGTAGCCATGGCTACACTGTGACAGCATCAAAGCCAGCTCACTGAAAACCCACGACTGCATGTCTGCCCTTCAGGGCAGTTATATCAGAGTATCTCGTGCCCCTTACTGACTTCAGCCCTGTATGCTATTCTTGGTCCCGCATGTGGAGAAATACTTTGGAAGCATCAAGCTCAGATGATAACAGGTATAGCTCTGGGGAGGGTTATGGAGCAGAACAACTGCCCTCTCAGAATCGAGAAAGGAACTGGATGTCCAGATCTGCAGCTCTCCTCCTGGGCTCAGTGTGGTTTGTTGGCAGTGAACCACAGATGCTTAAAGCAAGAAACAGGAAAAGGAAAACAACCCCCAAACTCACCATGATAAAGATGTTTCCCTTCAATGAACTACATTTCGTTCTGAAGAAAAAGAAGTCCAGGTGCTATTAGTAACTGGTGGATAACTTGATATCTCTGAACTCTGAAAGAGGAGCCCACCTTCCCTTCCATGTACATGCATTGGTTACCCAGACTCTCCTTCAGGAGGACACTGCTATGATATGTTATGATGATGGCAGTCCAATTACTAAGAGCACACCTGAGCTGGGCAGGGTTTTCCCACGCCCAGTGTAAAACTGGTGCAACCTCATTCGATGGAATTGGGTGGGACACAAATGCGGGCATCTGTATCATTGTGTTGTCTGTTTTCTGACTGAGTTTGAGATTGTGGGGTTTGTCTCACATGCAGTGCCTGGGCATGCGAGCTGCTTGTGATGCCCTGCAAGCTGCCAGCCTGGCACGTCTGAGCAGGATTTAGTTTCACCCCCCTCCTTTGCCCCTCCGCTGAGAAAAAAAAAAAAAAGAGAAAAATAACTATTTCCTTGGTTTTCACAGGATCTTTGTGTGTTCTTCACATAGGGATTGCCCCTATATGGAAGCTAATAGGCCTTCAGAAAAGAGGTAAAATACACAGCACATCTTAAAGATCTAACAATGCCTTCATCATAGGATGAAAGCTCCCAGCAGAAGCTGAAGAAGAAATCAATTTAATAGCTCCTTCACTCCTTCCTGACTCCTGGAGTGCCAGTTACGTGCTGAGACAACCTTGTTCTGATGAAAGCAATTTTCCTTGCTGCTGTGACGCTAATTTTTTCATCTGGAGAGTGGCTCCTTATGGCGGGTCTGATTCAATTAAGGATTACAGGTTCTACATCTCCCCTTCCTGGCAGTGTGTGCTAAGCAAGTGCAAACGAATTACAGACCAATTGTTTTCCCCTGATCCCTAATGATCCTGGGTGCGTTAATGCACCAAGATCTATGGGTGAACTTAAAAAGAATGAAAAACACAGCCGTGTGCCGCTTTTTGGCATCTGTACCCAGTTTTTATACATGCAAATCGAGTTTCCTGTTCGTGGAAAACAACCACACAAAACACGATGTCATGAACGTAGCGCAGAGAAGGGCATTCACGCTGTTCCTTCTCAGCGACCTGCTTTTCCAGAGGGCACCCAAGGGTGCTTGGAAAGCTTCTGCTAACAAGGATGACGGGCAATTAGCAGAACACGCTGCAGCACTGGGGCGTCCCCTGAGTGGTTTTCCTGGTGCTGCAGCTTCGTCTTCACACGTGCAAAAGGCAGAGGCAGGGGCCGTGCACTGGCTTCTCCTTGCTCATGTCCACCCTGTCCCTTCTCCCCATGTCTCCCACTGTCTCCGGTGCCTTATCACCACCTCTTAGCAACGGGACTTTTGGCACATGCATGTTTGGCATTTTTTTTTTTTTCCCTGCTTCTTGCCTCCCTCTCTCTTTTACTGGCTCATTTTTTAGAAAGTGCAATTTATGTTTCAGAGATGCCGGTTCTGGTAAAGCCACCAAGGACTCGGGCTCTCCCTTCCCTTACCCCCCGTACTTCATTATTTATGACACTTCAGGATCTCCCGGGCTCTCCTCAAGTGACTGGGACCTTCACCCATGGTTATCAACCCCCAAGGGCTTGAAACTTAAGAGTGAAAGGTCTGAAAAGAGGCAGAGGAAAAGCATTTCTCTGCCTCTTGGCTTGTCTGATCTTGTTCTGGATGCCAGTGGCTTTTCCAGTTTTGTGTCCTCTGTTGGCTCATGCAGAGCATGTCATTTCACAAGTATTTGTCAGCGTATCGCTGATTCCTGGGGATCCTTCTGGCTCTCAGTTTTTCCCTTGGATGCTCAGTGCTTGGAGAGCCTCTCCCCATCACACTAGAGAGAATTCAGCCTGGAAGCCAGAGCACCGGCGTGTCTTTGGTGAGCACTTGGTCAGCATGGAGATCTGGGTGCTGAAGTTGGTGCCGTTGCTGCCTAAGGAAGGGTGGTGATACTTCATGTCCGAGCCCAGGAACCGCTCCAGATGCCACCTCCGCCACTTTCGCTTGAGCTCGGCTTGGACCTAGACGGTGGAAAGACAAGCAAATCAGGAGAGGGGAGCATTTTCCATTCTCTGACTTGATTGTGTGAGCAGCAATGGGCGATCCACTTATCAAGGGGCAAAGAATTATTTTATAAAGGTCACTTAACCCAACCTGGTCAGGACTTTTAACCACATAGAAGAAAGGTCACACTCCAGTCAGTAAACTACTAGAGCAGAAATCCCTAAGCTTCAGCAGAAAGGTGAGCACAGGGAATTACTTATCTGATACAGTGAAGGTGCCAGACTACTTAACTTTGATGGCAACATATTCTACGCTTTGTGAGTGTAATTGAGATTTTTTTTTTCAGTGTCCAGTTTTTGTCGAAATACAAATAATTTGACTATAGCTTGTTTGCAAAGCTGTCAATGCAGCTGTGCGTTTTTGATGGAAGCTACTTGTTCCTGCTCAGGGAGTTTACAGACATCATCTGGTTTACACTGTCCAGATTCAAATCCTGAACAGATCTGGCCACCATCCCTGTCCCCTCCTGCAGCCTTCCAGGTTGAATTTTTAGCTCTGAATTAGATAAAACAGCTGTGTCTGCAGGTCTCTGGGATCAGCAAGCACAGGGACAGTACAGAACCAGGATGCACACCCCAGGGCTGGAAACGTGGGAAAGGCAAGACCAACACCTGTAGGGCAGAAACATGTTTACTTGGCGCTGGTCTGTGCCTGACAAGTCATGTCAATGCCTGTATCAGTTTTGGATCATTAATAAATTTGTGTGGTTCTACCTTGCTCTGCACAGGCTTATTGGCAAAGGTCTCTGCTGGAGCTGGGCTATCCGCCCTGCATGCCACTGCGTGATGTACACGTGGCATCAGCCTGGCTGAAAGCAGCATCAGAGCTGTGAGAGAGGAAATTTTGATTCTGGACACTCTTCCTCTCCCTAGGAAGCTGGAACACAAACCCAGATCACAGCTGCCTCTTTCTTGCCCGTGCTCAGTTTATCGAGCTGAAAGTGCTCCAGCTGACAGCAGCTCCAAGTTTTTAGCTGCTCACACCTACTTGGTAGCCTTCGTGATATGGGTTTAATCAGTCTCTGCTGAATTTCTTGCAGGCAGATGGAGCATGGTACAAAAATATCACTGCAGTAACAAGACTCCATCTTGGCAGGGGGCCTGATTCTGTGAAGGATTCATTAAGACGCTAAGCATGAGTAGGGCATAGAAGATGGGCTTTATCCTTCCCTGCTGAAGGTGGTCCTTTTGGATTAGGGTTTATGCAAGGTCACACGGGAGTTCTCCCAATGCTGTCTCATGAGTAAAGGACAGACTCAGCAGCAGTAACACTACAGTGCACACAAAAGTCCTAATATCCTTATTAATTGTGCTGGAAACTGTCAGGAGTTTTTATTCTAGAGTGAGTGATTTGATTTGGAAGCCTCCCCCCAGTATGGTAACATCAGGAACGGGACACTTCCCAATCTACTCCTCACAATTTGCCTGCGCTCCAAACATTAACCAAACAACAATGTGGATCTTACCTCCCCATTGAGAAAGCAGTACAGAACAGCCA
The DNA here is from genome assembly GCA_002844005.1 of Limosa lapponica baueri. Taxonomy (NCBI): domain Eukaryota; kingdom Metazoa; phylum Chordata; class Aves; order Charadriiformes; family Scolopacidae; genus Limosa; species Limosa lapponica. The sequence goes on along the minus strand of KZ508357.1, from coordinate 38,198 downwards.
CCACAAATCCCTAGGGAAAAGGAGAGAACAAGCTTTTAGCACCTCATAGTTGATATTCCCCTAGATCACAATCCAAGCTCACTGCAGCCTTGGAGAAAGGGCACGCTGCTGGGGGTCTGCTGAGGTGCCCCTTAGAAACCACTTGATTGCCTTTTCCCTATAAAAGGAGCAGAAGAAGATTGATTAAGGTACCTTGCAGCAGGTGTGTGGGTGTGATTAAAGCCATCAGCAGTCAGCTCAGCTCTAAGAGGGGCACTTGGTCATTCAAACTGGGGCATTAGAGGTAACTGGATGGGCTACTAGATCCAACTCTCCTGCTTGGTCTTGTCAGCTGAAACTGGGGAGATCTAAACATGGTCACTAGTACATCATCAAGGTCAGAATGATCTTAGACATGGTACATGGATAAACTGTTCCTTTCCCATTTCCCCTGCAGTGACACATCACTTTTGAGAATCTCAGCTTTCACTGAAAAAAGTAAACCTAACTTATCTCTAGCCCTTATGGTGGCAAACACTAAAGACAAGGAGTGAGTGTAGATCCATTGATCTCTCAGAGAAGAGACTCCAGATGTGAAGTGATAACGATATAGACAGGGACGTTAACTCATTCACCACTGAACAAAGAATGCCACTGACACGTGTATGGTACACTGGGACAGACAGATCCTGCTTGCAGGCTGCAAGAAGACAAAGTGGCTAGACCTGATTGATGGGTTAACGCAATGGGATGAAATACATAAATAGGCACTTCTTTTCATGTGATAGCAGGGCCAAGGTTAACAGTGCAACGTGGGAATTGACTGAAGTGAAGTATGTGGGAGGGTGTAAGAAGCAAACTTCATCAGGGCTTCCTAAAGATTAATGCGGAGGACAGCCCCGTTATCCATCCTCATGGGGAATGTGCCTCTTACACCAATGAACTGGAATCCTGCTTGAGCAGGTTCTACAGGCAGAACTTGGCTTATTAACAGAGGAGAAAGTTCATGCAAGTCAACTGGTTGAAGACAGACTAAGATCCCGTTAATGGCCAGAAAGACACTCCCCCCAAAGGCGATTTATCTCATCTTACACCATGCCAATAATATCTAAAGTGAACTGAGGTGCTCATTTTTCTCCTTTAAGCACAAAAAATCTCAGGGCGACTAACTTAAAAAGGCACATTATCTTTTCAGGTGCCTAAAATGAGGAGGGGGAATCTCCTTCTGGATTTCCAGGAGGCAAAGTATAAAATTATCTTCCATCCTGGCCAAGCTGGAGTGAGTAGCTTTTTCTCCAAAGGTATAAGAGCAGTATTGGGTATATTCAGGAAAAAAATACAGCTTGCATTTGCTTATTCTCTTGTCAAGCTTGTTACACTCCTCCCTGACGACAGACCTGGAGACTGACTGGTGGCCCAAAGGTGACTTACCTGGAATGACCCAACCACAAGCTCAAAGACCAGCTTAACTTCTGCTTTGAAATTGTCAGGGAAGAAAGCAAACATGATGTAGTGAATGCCAAAGAGAGGGATCAGCAGCAAGGTGGACTTGGCCAGCCTCCTGTCGGAAAGACAAACATGAGTCAGAAGGGGAGAGGGAAGAGGAACTAGAGGCTAAGCTGATGAGAAATCCTGCAGCTGTCCAACCCTGCAACTTTAATTTGCTGCAGTACATATTTGCCGATTACCTGGATCATGATGGTGTAGCCTGTATCATGCATGTTAAGTGCCTTTGTTTGCCCTTAGGAGATGTGATAGGGGCCACTTACCCTGAGGTCCTGGGAACATGCAGCCTTTCAACAGCAGCCTCAGGAGGCCGCCTTTGCTGAGAGGGAAGATGTGTTCTGGGGTGCAGGGAAAGGGAGGGAATTAAGAGATCTCCTCACAGTCTTTGGATCCCTCTGATGACCTGGGCTGGGATGTGATGACATGTGAAGCCAGACTCTCGGCTGGGCACAGTCGGTTCACACTAACCAAGGACCATGCTAGGAACATTTCCACAGGCTTGCTTTCCTCCTTGTTAACAGCTCTTATATAAATATATACATGCCTCCAGCTGAGGTGGAGTGCTCAGCCCTAGATTATTTCTCCTTGGCCCGCAGACTGCGGATGGCTGGTGATTTCAGATGTGGTGACAACATAAAATGTGACATCTTTATTCCCAGCAACTTCAATGGAGGTATTTCTTTCCCCGTTCTTTCTTCTTCCCCTCCCACCAGAGATATTTTTTCATCTCTACAAGCTAAATCATCATCTAGCACTGTCTTTGTTTGCTTCAGATTTCTGAAAATTGCAGCTTCTGGGAGAGAAATAGTATGTTTAGCTCAGAATAATGACAGGCTATCGCACAATGAATGTCTCCAAAGGAGGGAGATGAACAGTATTAGTGCTTAATGGCATCAGGCTGGCTAATCAGAGGTCTAATTAGGAAGAGATGATAATTTATTAAATATAACCATTATTAAAATATAGCTGATAGAAAGAAAACGAAATCAAGGTCTTAAGGATGCTTATGAGGGTTTTGGTTCCCTTGGTCACCCACATACTCCCGTGCCCCCCTCTCCCAGAGGCTTCTGGAGGAATTGAAGCTATGTCTGGGGTGTTGGAAATGCTTATTCTTCCATCTGTAAACCCTTCACTTCCAAAGTCTCATCAGGCTCAGTCCCATCAGACCATCTTCATTTATTTGCCATCTGCATAAGCCCCCTGGGAAGGGTGATGTGCCAGCTTTATGCAGATGATGCTGTATCTCCCAGAAGACTTTTCCAGCTTTGCCTGGGCCTGGCCCAAAGACAGCTTGGCATTAAGGCTGCGGTTGGCGGCTGTGGTTCCTCCAGAGACTACCTGGTGGCTGAAAAGCAGCCGACTGCAACTCATTCCAGGCAAAAAGAGTAGGAAGCCAAGGAACTTTCCAGGAATTTGCCTTTCCCATCAAATCCCTTGCTAGCAGGCGCATCCCTGCTCATAGTGAATAGATCCAAAATCTGAGTCCTCTTAGATGATTCCCTCTGCCAGAGGAGTGTCACTGTCATTGGTGACCATCAGGGTACCGTGCTCCCCCCATCAGAAGCAGCTCTGGCTAGTGTGACCCACACTGGTATGACCCAGCCCTAATTCCCCAGCTCCAGACATATGAGAAAGCAACTCATTTTCTAAGCAGACCACAGTTCAGTGAATATCAATATTGGCTTTGCAGAGATCTCCTCTCTCCCCAGTCTTTCAGGAACAGTCAACTTAGATGAATTTGATGTGATGATACCTTCACGTACTGTATTCATAGAGATTCTGTTTGCAACCTCCAATGGATTAGAAAATATTATTTTATCCTTGCAGACAACATCGAGACAACCTCCCCTCAGTTATAGCTTTTTTGCCTCATGAATGGACTGTGGCAATGAACAGGGCACAAATGGCAAGCCTTAGAAACCCCCTCCTCCAGTTTGTATAACACTCCAAACCAGTGCTCCAAGCACCGATCTTCCCCAGAATATTGAGTGGTGTTTCAGATCCCAGTTTGGCTTCAAGGCATGGTCTAGCCCTGTGATATTTAAAAGATTTTTTCCCCTGAAAACTGCTATGAGGAAAATCGTCTTCCCCAGTCATGGTGTAATTTCTCCCAGGAGGCTAAAGCCTGGCTGTGCAGGAGGCAGAACTGTTTGGGAGATTGTCCAAAGCTGGTTAAACCTACGTGCTGGAAAGCCATGGCTTCTCAAAAAACTCATTACTTCCACTCCCAGCACAGGGTGCACTGCTTAGAACTATCCTTTCTGACAGATATACATGGTGACAGGTAATTTAGGGAAAACACATCTCCACTAGCATGCACTGAACCTACTCCTCTCTTTGGGAGTGGATAAGAGTGAACAAACATTTGAGCCATTCTTCTTGAATGCATAATGGAAAAGTTACCCAGAAAACTTTGATGATAATATTGATCTATGAACATGTACAGAATAGAAAGAGTTGAATTTTGCTCAAGATTTCCATTGCAGAAAACTACTTCTATTTGCCTGAAATATTGCCGTCCCATTCTTGCACATGTCTCTGTCATTTCCAGAAAACTGCTTTGGGAGACTTGCTTTCACAGTTTCCAATACATTAAAGCCCAGTTCACTGTCTATAGCATTAATGAGTGAATCACCAGTGCACCTGAACTTCCAGCCTGCAGCTAAACCGAAACCGGTTGGAATTGAACAATACTGTCAACTTGTCAACATGTTATTTTATTTTTATAAAATAAACAAGAGAAGGCGGGAGAAATGCAAATGAGATATCCCTGATGTTGTTAGTTCAAAACACACTTATCTCAGATTTGGCAGGAGGAACCCAGACGTATCATTAGCAGAAGTTTTTTGCTAAGATCTCTTGGGTCCTGCAGGCCAAACCCCTGAAGCCAGCAGCAGCATTTCAGGTAATTAGGGAACGACATGTAAAAGGATCCAGGTACCTAAAATTGCAGATCACATGCCTAATGGCATTTATAAAAGGGTCTGGACCCCAGATGTCTCTGCAGATAGCTGTCTAAACATTAAAAACTTAGGACCACACTGAGAACTCCCCTTGATGGGATCCAGCCTTCAGGTTGGGACACATATTCATTTCCATAGAAAGTGTGGTGTCTCATGTCCCACTACAGTCAGTACAGTCAACAGAGACTTCCAGATGCCCCAGAGAATCTGGTTGGTGGCCGGCTGCTACTGTATAAGGGTACAAGTCTCCCATAGCTCCTGGGTTCTATATGCCAGGTCCAGGCAAGTATCTCAAATGTTCTACAACATCTCATATGGATTGGACACCTGTAAGTGAGCAACTGATTCATGCCCTAATGGAACTGAGATGTTTCTCCAGGTGGAGAAGGAAGGTGAGAAACTGTAGACATGAAGACCGTTTGTACTTCAGCAGCACCTCTTGTTTGGCAGGCCAGTGTGGGGAAGTCCATGTTACTTACTGCCCTGCCACGCTACGTTTGTTTACAAGGCAAAGAGAGTTTTCCTGGCAGCTCCCACTTCATTGGAAAATGTGAAGTAAAAAAAGCCCTGAACCCAAAGCTCAGCGTGACCTCCAAGGTAATCTGGGCATAACCCTTCCAATGTGCGTTGGCAGCACTTCTGCTAGGATGAATGGGAGCCAACTGCTCCAGGCTGCTGCTTAGTACTAGAACATATTTCAATATGCTGATTTAATCTATGTACCTGGCCAAAGCTGTTGCAATCCTGGGGGTACAAAGATACAATGCCCAATTGGAAATACATAAAGGGAGGTGATAGAAAACACGGGGTCTGGTAATGTTGGTGTGTTAAGAGGACAGAAAAAGAGGTAATTGACTTTGGCTGCTGCAGGGAGAAGTTAAGGTCAAATACTGGCATTTCCTTCCATAAATTTGAGAATCTCTCGAAGCAGATGAAATGCATAGTTTACCATCACAAGAGAGAAAGACTCAGTGTCATGGCTGGTCAGTATTTAAGGACCATATTGATATTATCTTCCATCTTGCAGAAAGATGAACTGAGCTCTGATTCTCCAGGGTACCTAAGTGCACAGTTCCCTCCAAAGACAAGATTTATGAGCAGTGATCATGTAGACACTGGACTTCTTCCTTTCCAATTCTTTTCTAGGAATCATTTAATAAATACCAAGAACAGTTGTAATGCTGAGCCAGGACAGTGGCAAAATTAAAAAATAAGATGTTTGAACTTTTATTTTATTTGCATTGAAGCCAGAATAAATCCATGTAGATAGACAGATTTCTCACACTCTTAAAATACTACAATTAAGACCAGTCTTGGCCACTGAGACAGATGCTGATCTCACTTGCATGTTGTTCATTACAAAAAGCCTCATTAAATTCTACCTTATATCCCTGGAATAAAAGCATTATGTCAAGTAAAACTTCTGAGGCAGTGATACTTCTTAACAGTGAAGAAAAATGTGTTGAATTAATCCAATCTAGTTTCGGGGTCTACTTTAGGATAAGAAAAATTTACCATATATTCTACTGAATGTACTAATTTTCCAG